>ML276419.1:0-51030 GCA_005239495.1 Nicotiana undulata | reverse complement strand
TGTGTGGTGGGTGGGGTGGGGTGGGGGGGGGGGGGGGGGGGGGGGGGGCATAAACTTAATTTATTGTGGTCGGAACTTTGGCCTAACTCTGATCACCCCCGGCCTTGTCTCCTCATAACGATATCTGCAGAACATAATATTCATGTTTCATTTAGTTTGACTGGGTAAAGTGAACATTTGCTAAATGTTGACTTAGGAAATTAGAACCGCACAAACTAGAGCACTTGGAGGATTGTATGCCTTAAAGTTAGAGAATAATACCCGTTCTCAATGAGAAAGCTTCTTATGGCCAATGGAAGGGCAGCATGTCCCCGGCTATGAGTTCCTTTACCTGTGAAATTGTATACAACAACACTTCAGACAAGTCAGACGACCTTGTGCTTGTAAATCAGTTAAACTAGTAACACAAGAAGCTCCAATTAAATAAAATTCAAAAACAAATGACAACCATGAGAAGTTTTGCCACGCTGGGAAGAATGATCAACATAACAAGTATGCTTTATTAAAAGGAAGGATTACAGACTCATTTATGTACGTGATGCTATGACCTGATAACATGTATGAAATTGAGCTATCAAGCTTAGCAAGTCACAGCAGGCTACTCAATCTTCCTAGTTAAAGCAACTAATGCACAACATTTTTTGAAAACACACCATTCTCACAAACTTCCAGATAGCAACAGAATGCCTAGAGCTAAAGATATAGAGTGAGTGGTGAAGTGACAGTCATCCAGATAGAAGTAAAAACAAGTTCAAACACGCAACTTATAACTACATTGAAGAACATGTTGCTGGTGAGTACATCTCTAGTTATAAGATGTATCATATCCTTGAGCAACACTTTTCAAGAGGAAAATACCTGTTATGACCTCCAAGAAAGCTGGTCGCTGCTTATTCATCAGGGACCCTTTGCTCTCATTATCCACATCAATACGGTCTGAAGTTTCAACAGATACAGCAGCTCCAAAGCTGGGCTTCAAGTTCACTTGATTCATATGACCAGCACGATTCACCTGAGATTCAATCTTTTGCAAATGTTCTTGTAAAGCTTCAACTGCCTCTGTTGCATGAAGACCATGCAAGTCGAATGTCCATTCATCATTCTTACAGTTGCGGGTGCTCAGAATTTCCTTTGCTGCCTGGGCATTTAGCCTGTTAGCGACAACCCACTCTTCTTGGGCTTTTAGAGAAAAATGTTGGGCAGATAAGTGGTCACCTCTGAGATAGGCGTCACTGGCAGCCTTTGAGTGTCGAGCCGCTGACCTGTTTATAGAAGAAGAGAGGGTCTCAGAATTGATTTAATAATAACCAGGATAAGAGCTTTACACGTTCAAAATCATGTAACTTCTAAAAGTTACAGTTCCAATGAAAATATAACAAAGAACGAAGATGGTTTGTTTCATCATATTATGATGCATAACTTAGTTTACTAAAGTTTGCCATCTCCAAATAGGCCACATATGAATAATTCTTTATTTGACAACCAAACCAGGCCGAGCTTTGAGAAGACATCTTCGGCTCACAGGATCTTAGAGAGAGTATCACCTCAAATAGAGAAATATCATTAACAACAGAAATATTCACCAACTACCACAGCCTCACACGTATATAATACAAAAGATTTCATGAAACACAAACTCAAGATACCAGTCTTAGCTGCCCTGACAAGTAGGACTACTGTTGCACCTATAGAATTTTACATATATTCCCCGCTAAGTATCTGTATCAATCGATGATCGAAATCTTTGGTATTCAAAAAGTGGGATATTATTGTGCCCTATCATTGTGTTCTAGCTGTAAATTGTCTGCATCCCATTTTTCCACTTGCTTCTATATTTACTTAGCAAAAGCTTTTATACTGGTGATAGGTAAAAGAAAGGAGAGGATAGATGAGAAGGGTGTTAAATTCTTTTTCCTCTCACGAATGTCGTCTTATTTCTTTTGGATTCTTCAAATTGGAGCATGGTTCGGACTTTCAGTAAAAACAATCAAAGTTTTTTTGTGAAAGAAAAATAAGAGTCACAGTTTTAACACATTTGGCTAAAATCTTAACGGTTTCGTTTTTTCAATCAAGTTACTGGCATGAACAAAACCCAGACAATGCTTGACCCTCTGCTGGTATACTTTATCCTTATCATCCTTGCAATCTTGAATGAAATTAAAAAAGGGAAGCAAGGAAATGGTCGTTTAATCATATTATCATTCTAAAGGTAAAATGCCTATATACAAGTGCAAGTAAAATTTACCTCGTCATTTTCATTGCGTCCTTCCGATGGATTGAATAAATATCATCCTCTTCCCACTCAGGCTCAACTGGTATAAACCCCAAACTCCCCGCTGCTCCATCAAGATGAAGTTTGTTCTCATTAGAAACAAAGTTGTTTATTAGTTCTTGACTGTTGCTCTGAAGACACTTAACGAACACATGACTCAAGTCATCCAAATTCATGCTGTCGGTCAATGGAACACCTTTGTTAGCAGCAAAGTTACTATGATTCGCGAGAGAAGCCTCATTATTAGACTTCACACCTTTAGTATCTGTCTCTCCTTCTTTAAACTTTTGCACGCAGGGAGTATTTGCTTCTCTTGGAGTTAAAAAATTGTCAATATCAAATCCCTTGGTTTTTCTGTTGTCATGCGCAACGTATATATGATCAGGAGATATCATTGCTTCCAACAATGTTAAGGCCGTATTGAAATCATTTACACCAGCCATGACATCTGCAATCAAGGTGTCATCAGCCCAGGGGTGGAGCTCCTTAAGCTTTTGACACACCTCAAGAAAACCTCTTTCTTTGATAAAATCATCACTCTGGTTGAGACGAGAATCGCCAACTTGTATTTGATAGGCATTAGACCCTTCGGTAGCCATTAAGGATGGAAAACTTGCAGATGGTCGCAGCAGGGATGAAAAAGGTTTCTCTACCACGTCTCCACTATTCTTTGTGATGCTTTGAGATGGACCACTTAAGGAAGTGGTAGAAACGGATAAGAGCGGGAAGGGTTCTTTTTCAGGCTCTGGCTCAAGACCTTGTTGCTTCCGTCTCTCGTTATGGTCAAATGCAGCCCAACCAGAAGTCTTAGCTCTCCTCCCAGACATCTTCCTATGTAGAGGACTTGTCACACTCGTAGAAGCAGCCATCTTTAGTTGCACATAGAAAGCACTTAAATCATTTTAAGTGCCACACCCCTTCCTCTTCTTGGCTGTAACTCGGATAATGTCTCCTTAATTCAAGCTTAAATTTAGACTCCAGGTTTTGGAAAAAATGACAGCTTCACTGAAAGAGTTTAAACTGCAACAAAATTTTGAACTTAAATTACATACAAAAAGCTAGAATTATAGAACTAAAAATGTAACACATGCATATAAGGCCGGTTAAAAAACACTGTTTAACTTTGACGGTTCCAAATTTGTTCTAGACTACCAACTATCATAATCTCTCCACTTTAGATCTGTCTACATTTTTTTCCTTTTTAATATCTATGGTGTCATGGCTAGCTTATGACCACCTCCATTATTCACCAGACATCCTGTCCAACCCACAAGCATACATTGCTTGTGTAATCTTGTCTACCAAGGTTAGAACAGGTGGGCTCACCAAGTGTTTTAACTAGGATTCATACTTGACATCTGTAGGTTGTTACTCCCATGCCTTAACCACGAGGCCTTTCTCTTACAACCTTTTGATCAGCTTATTTTTATTCAAATTAATTTTAGTACTTCAATCCAATTAAGACTCTTTTTATGTTGGTTCTCAAATAAGTTCTACAACCATACTTGAAAGACGAAAATTTGATTTAAAGCAGTACAATATTTACCATTGCACTTACATACATAAAAGTTAAAACCAATGATGTTAACACAGCTTATCTCCTACAATAATCACCTTAGTAAAACATTAACTTTCTACATTTTCAGAACCTTTGCAGCATTCAGAAGCAGCAAAAATTCAACCTTTAGCTAAAATTTAGGAAAACGGCAATTAGCATATATTCTTGTTAATGTCCTATAATAATCACCTTCAGTTAAATTGACAATTTTAACAACTTCAAAACCTTTGCATCATTGAGAAGCAGTAAAAATCCATCCTTTACTCGTGTTTTTTTTCTTCTTCTGATAAAGCAGTAAAATCCAACTCTTTTCTTTCTTTGGATAAAGCAGTAAAAGTCCAACCTTTAGCTCAAACTTGGGAGAACTACAATTAACTTACATTCCTGTTTCAATATACTACTATTCCAAATTTGAAAGAGTAAACAGGAAATCATGGGTAAAATAGTCAATAACATCTGCAGTTCTATAAAGCAGTAAAAATCCAACCTCTAGCTAAAATTTAGGAAAACTACAATACAATTAACCTTTGCACCGTTCAGAAACAGTAAAAATCCTCGCACTCTTTTCGTTCATTTAAAAAAAGCAGTAAAAATCCAACCGTATAAACATTAAGCAGGAATGAAGGGTAAGATAGTCAATATACCTTTAGAGAAATCAGGAGAAACTGAACGGTAGGTATCGTATCCAAGGGGTAAAAGGAGTGAATGAAGGGTTAGAGAGCTGAGATGAAAACTGCAGAATAGGATGAAGCAAAGATTGATTGTTGGCGGCGGACGGCGATGCTGAAAGGGATTTGCCTCTGCAATCCATAAACGTCTTGAAAAAAAATTCCGATTGAATCTCCGGCGACCGGCGAGAACAAAGAGAATGGAATGACGAAGAAGAATTATATTCTTTTTCGGGTGTTGATATTTTATTATATTATATTCCCTTGGAGTTGGATAACCAAACGGAGAAAAACCAAAAAAGGTCAAGAATAACCCAGCTGCCACAATTTCCTTTTGCTTTTTATTTTTATTTTTTGTAGACTCCAATTTTTTGTTTATGTGTGGCTTGGAAAAGAACAGAACAGATCCCACAGGCCACAGGGTCATAAATACTTATTGTTTGTGCCAACTTGGAAAGTCAACTTTGGCATACTACATTCAAAATTAACCAAAAATAACTTTGAAATTACTTCTTACGTGTCGTATTATAAATCGTGATTAATTTTTTTATTTATTCTATCCTTAAAATCAATTGTTTTCCAAGATTACAAATACTTTAGTTATGAATAAATAATAAATGAAGATAAATTATATTTTAAGGCATAAATAAGAATAGAATAATAATAAAAATTCCTATTTAATATTTTTTAAAGTGGCATATAAAGAAAAACACGACATATAATATGAAACGAAGAGACTACTTTTTTCTCCCTTATAATTGGGAAATTTCGAAAATCAGTTCGAAATTTCACACATGATGAGTCTGTGCTTCTATTTTTCTTACTTAAATATAAATTTTTTATTCATGGCAAAGTTTAAACCCATAGTGGTCGTCCAAATATCGATCAATTGCCTCCGTTACAGGGCTATGTTTGCAACAACAATGACAACAATAAAATAACTAATATAGCAACAAAGGAAGATCTAAATTTTCCTCTTTAAGAGGTCGTAATGACACCTATTCTTAGGGACTAGGTAATCCTAACATTCATTGAACAATATTTAACCAATATCTGACAATAAGGAATAGAAATCTCTATGCAATTTACAATGCTCAAAACCGTTAATACAAGTCATAAGATTTACTGAGTTACTAGGAGGTCAACAAATACAACTGTTTTGAAATAAGGGCAAACAATATAAACACAAACATCATAAGGTGACTCTGAAGCTGTGAACGCAACAACAGGTTTACCTTGAGTCGTCACAACAAAATCCGTACAACTACCTAATGATCAACTGACTCCGAAAGACTTGGATCTGCACAAAAATGTGCATAAGTGTAGTATGAGTACACCACAGCGGTCGATAAGTATCAAGACTAACCTCAGTGGAGTAGTGACGAGGAACATTCCAGACACCTACTGGACTAAATAACCCGAGCAAGCATAATTGGAGAACTAACAGAGTGCAACAAAACTACGCACAATGACAATAATGATACGGTACTGACATAGGAAATAAGAACTACCATTAACTGCAGAACACCACAAAAAATAACACAGAAGAGTAAGCTGAACATAGTTTAAACCCAATGAATACAATTAAAAGAAGGACATGTAGCAATTAGATGAAAATAACCACTTTCACATCAGGTTTTATCTAATATCCACGAGGTACCAAACCTCAAAATATTCATAATTCACATATTCCAATTTGTGAAACCTAAACACTTGGCATCTTGTACCTTCATTACAACCAACAACTGCACGGACCACACACGTGCCAATAGAACCAGCCGAGGATGTGTATAAATGATCAATAACATCAGGATTCATTTTCTTGAATCGTTAGGGGTGTTTAACTATGTGTATACTTGTGTCAGTGTTCTATCACTGTTTAGGCCAACTAATAAGAATAGAAACAATGAATGACACATAAGAATGATCACCATGAAATGAACACGGTATAACTCACCCAGAGTAGGCACACCACTACACAACTAACAACAATAATAATGCCATCAAGCCATCACAAGTCATCACAATCAATCTGTGACATAACCCACCTTGTATCGCCACATGCGCAATAATAAAGTAAACGCCCCCTTGTCTCGCCACACGTGCATAATAACGTTTTCACCTTGTCTCGCCACATGCGCAACCCACATGTCTATCCCGCCTTGTCACACCGTATGTGAAAATATTAATAGTAACAATAACACGTCAGAAACCTCGTGCAACACCATAACATCCGCACGGCAGAAACCTCGTGCATCTCAACAATAACCGCATGATAGAAACCTCGTGCATCACAATAAAAGTACAACAACAACAACAATGACAATAACACAAGAGTACTGCAAATAAATCAACTTAGAAATTCCAGAACTCAAAAAAACGGAAGAAACGAACTCACAAGGAAAGACACAACAGAAAATAACGATACCACCTAGCAATAGCTCAACAAGGAAGAGATAATGTGTAGCAATGACCTACACATAAGTGTAATCCACATAAATTGTAACGACCTATTTGGTGGGGACTATTTTTATATATACTCCGGTTGAGGAGGTAAAAGGTAATTGAGAGCTTGTGTTCACTGTTCAGAGGGGGATCGTACCACGTACCTATGTTTGTTTACATTGTTTATTTACCATGCCTTATACTTGTTTACTTTCTATTGTGCTTGAATTAGTGGACCACTAGTATGTGTTAATGTCGACCCCCCGTCACTATTTCACCAGGGTTAGGCTAGATACTTACTGGGTACGCGTTGATTTACGTACTCATGCTACACTTCTGCACTTATTGTGCACGTATATATTTCGGGTGGTCTTTTGGGTGCAAAACAGTAGCTATTGCGGGGGCTTTATGGTGAGCTGCATCCCATGTTACGATCCGCAACATATAGAGTCTCCATCAGAGTTATTTATATTGTTCATGTCTAACTTGTATTACAAACAGATGTTGTATTGTTATTGTATCTTATGGTAGATGCTCATGCACTTGTGACACCGATTTTTGGGGGTGTTATAGAATTTGTTATGGGTTGTTTTACATTGATACACCTTCACTTATTATTTTAACGAAACTATATGTAACCACGATTTATTATAACGCACCGACATATCTATCTAAGTAAGATTCATGATTTTAAAACTAATAAAATGAATAATTAAGTGTTGATTTGCCTAATGGCAGCGTCGGGCGTCATCATGACCTATAGTGGATTTTGAATCATGACAACAAGACTCAAAATGATCGGCCGGATCGTTACAAAGCTTTTGGATGAAGGTATTAATAATTTTTTTATCTTTGAGTTTCAATTTGAAAATTCATCCAAAATCAACTATAATCTTTATCAAACACCTTCAAAATTGATAAATAAATTCCAAAAATATTCCCGATCGTTTGCAACAACAATCAATTAAAACAAATAATAATTTAAAAATATTCGAATTTAAACCAAAGTTTGAAGTTTTTTGATGGCTTTCAATTACTGGCGGGGCAGCCGACAAACCAATTTGATGGTGATAAGCGACGGTATCAAATCAATTATTGAATTCTCTAAAGAAAAAAAGAAAAGGAAGATGGAAAACGATAATAGAAGAGAGAGATGAAGATACCACATTAATATATATATATATATATATATATATATAAAAAGAGAGAGATGAAGATGCCACATTAAAAGGTTTCAATCAAAGATACTAAAACTTATTTGTTTAAATTATGTATCAATATGTAAATAAGGTAAAACTTCAATATCAAGGGTAAATAAGTTTCGAAAGTAGTATAAATAGTTAAGTAAAAATATTTTTATAAACTTGAATGACTATTGGTGGTCCATGTCACATATAAGAGATCATATTTTTTTCATGTTTTCTTTTTAAATAAGCTTCGCAAATAACCTCAAAAATTTGGCATGTTGTTATAAATAATTATCTAATGGTGGATGTTCATAACTCATAAAAGAGTAATTTCCACTACTCTTCTTCATTATCTCTATTCACCTTCCACTACTTTTTATCATTATGATTGTAACTCTCATACCTCCATAACCTCCCCATGATCTTCCTCCATGATCTCAAATGTTTATCACATTCTTTTGTATACCTCTATTTAATATTATAAACAGAGGATGAGAAATGATATTGTATGAAGGAATAAGATAGTTATCTCTTCCAGTTCCTTTCTATATTTCTTATCTATTTTCTTGTTTTATGTTATTACTTTGAGCTTAGTTTCTTAACACATGCATTGAATTAAATTAATTTATTAAATGATAAATTAATAAAAGAATATATAATTAACTAACATAGTTGAGTAATAGAACCTTATATCTGTGTTTTAGTTCGCGCATAATACCCAAATGGTGCTAATAAATATTTTTCCCATTTAAAGTAAACCCCAAAAAACAAAAGACCCTTTTTGGGCTTTTTCTCCAAACACATTCTTAAAATTGTACTTGTGTCCTAATGGTCCTCACCTTAAACCCTTGAATTCCCTCTTCTTGTCCTTCTAAAACCCCAAACACACTTCTGATTTTCTCTCATATAAAGGTTGCTTCTCTACTTTTACTTTACCATTTTTTCTCAGGTAATTGAAGAGCCTTTTCTGTTAATTTCTCCTTTCGTTTTGCTATTTTCTTGATTCGTTCTTCACTTTGCTTAGAATACATATGCCACTTGTTACACTCCAATTTTATGATTTTTATTTTATTTTTATGAAGTATGTATTTCGTCTTATTTGTTTATGCTACATTCGCCCAATTCTTGTTTTTGTAGTTTCATATCTCTTTCTGCGTTTTGGGGATATCTATTGAAATAGATCATGTTGTTTTAATCTACTTTTTGTTGTATGGTTGGTTCAGTTATCACTCTTTTGGGCAATGAAATGTGGAAGAGTAAATAGGAATGCAAATTGGGTTTCTTGGGAGATAAAACAACAAATTTGAAAACCAGAAAGAAAGAAGACAAACCATATTTGAAAATGAGGGAGGTTTTATTTTATTTTTATATGGAGTAACATAGTGAGGATTCATATAGCCAACCCCGACTTGTTTGAGGCCTATGTTGCACAGACTCTCCAAATTGCTGCCACACCCAGACATGCACTCGGCGACATTTTCGGAGAGTCCGAGCAACATAGTTTGAGGCCAAGGTGTAGTTGCTGTATTTGAAAATAACGAAGGGTGCCTCTCTTCTTTTTCGGTGTTCTGTTTCTGCTAAAAAAAACTATGAACATTGTTTGTCGATTAATATTCGGTGTATATTGTTATCTTTGAATGCCGTTAAATGTTACCATCGGATGCATGAGACTATGTCTAATGTTGTTTTAGTGTGACTTCTTAGTTGGTGGAAGCCTATTTTTCCAGAGCTTCTTGGGTCTATCTTACCCTCAGTTGATTCTTGATTTAGTTATGGAAAAGGGACGAAAAAGTAAAATCATAGAGACCTGTACCTGAATTAAGATATAAATTTGAACTTCTCTGTTCAGGTTAGTGTTTTTGTTTTTAGAAGGCTCTACTGTGGTTAGTATATCGCATTCTTTCTGGTAAAAGAATTTAGTAAGCTTTGGACCTCACCCAACCTCTCCGTTTGTACTTTGAGCTATGTTGCTCGGACTCTTCAAAATCTCTACCGCACCCATGTCGATCAAACATTGTTTAGGTGTGGGTGTAGGATTGACACCGGATGTGGTCAACTTACCTTGAATGCTTTGATCACATATTTGACCAATCAGTATAGAGTGATTGGGTATTTGGTTTCATCTTTGGGTTTATATATATATATATATATATATTGGTCATTCCAACACCCGTATCCCTACTTGAATCCATGCCCCCGAATCATAAAATTTTTGTGATGAAGAATCCGAACTTTGGATCCGCACTAGAGTCCGAGCAAAATAGCTTTTGATTTCGTGAAAAGAAATACTACTGGAAGAGAGGGAAGCTACATTATAGAGCGAACCTTGTCCGTTTATGTTTCTTTCTTGAAATTATATTCCTTCTATCTAACCTCGTAGAGCATCCTCCTCCAAAGAACTTGCTTTCTTCACACACATATTTTCTTATGAATGTAAGTGAAGGCAAAAGCCTATTAATGGTGATTCAAGTTGAAACCTATTAAGTTGCGTCAAGCCATGAGCAAAAGTGTAAAAGAATTAGATATGATGAAATGTGTTGATCAAGATGTTTATTTTGTATACAACAACAACAACGACCCAGTTTAATTCCACAAGTGGGATCTGGGGAGGGTAGTGTGTACGCAGACCTTACTTCTACCCCGATAGGGTAAAGAGGCTGTTTCCGATAGACCTTCGGCTCAAGAAGACGAAAAGAGACAATGTATCAGTACTATCATGGAAATACTAACAACAACACAAGAACCAATGAATAGATGAAAGGCAGAAACAATGACCAATAAATAAGGCCCGACACTATGAAAACGAAAGAGTTGTGTAAACACAACACTGACCACTAGCAGTCTAAGACTAAATCCTATCAGCCTAGCCTCACACTGGTAGACTAAATATGCTCAACTACCTCCTAAGCCACAACCTTAATGCTCGACCTCCACAACTTCCTATCGAGTGCCATGTCCTCGGAGATCTGAAGCCTCGGCAGTGCAAGAGAAATCATACAAAAATGATCGAATCTTCGGACGCCCCGAAAAAGATATGAGGTGCTCGGAAATGGTGATCACTTCTCCCCAATACTTCTTAGGTCGTCCTTTACCTCTCCTTGTACCCACCAACGCCAACCGCTCACACCTCCTTACCGGGGCATCCAAGCTCCTCCTCTGAACGTGCCCGAACCATCTGAGCCTCGCTTCCTGCATCTTGTCATCAGTAGGAGTCACGTCCGCCTTCTCCCGAATATCTTCATTCCTAATCTTATCCATCCTAGTGTGCCCGCACATCCACCTCAATATCCTCATTTTCTAGGTATGTGAGTTCTTAAGTGGCCAACACTCAGCCCCGTACAACATGACCGGCCTCTATAAAACTTACCTTTGAGTAGCGGAGGCACTTTTTTGTCACACAGGACTCCAGATGCTAACCTCCATTTCATCCACCCTACCCCTATACGGTCTGTGACATCCTTGTCGATCTCCCCATCCCCATAGATAACTGACCCAAGGTACTTAAAACTGCCTCTCTTGGAAATGACCTGCGATCCAAGCCTCACGTCCATGCCCGCTTCCCTTGGCTCGGCACTGAACTTGCATTCCAGATATTCCGTCTTCGTCCTGCTCAACTTGAAACTCATAGACTCAAGGGCATGTCCCCACACCTCCAGCCTCTCGTTAACGCCACTCCGCGTCTCGTCAATCCGAATAATGTCATCAGCGAATAACATACACCATGACACCTCTACTTGAACATGGCGTGTCAGTGCATCCATCACCAGAGCAAACAAGAATGGGCTGAGCGCAGATCCTTGGTGTAACCCCATAACAACCGGAAAATGCTCAGAGTCGCCTCTCACTGTCCTAACCCGAGTCTTAGCTCCATCATACATGTCGTTAATCGCCTTCATGTAAGCAACCGACACACCTTTAGCCTCTAGGCATCTCCAAAGAACCTCTCTGGGAACCTTGTCATACGCTTTCTCCAGATCAATAAACACCATGTGCAGATCCTTTTTCCTATCCCTGTACTGTTCCACCAACCTCCTAATAAGGTGGATAGCTTCCGTAGTAGAACAACCCGGCATGAACCCGAACTGGTTGTCTGATACAGACACCGTCCTCCTCACCCTCACTTCTACTACCCTCTCCCACACTTTCATGGTATGACTCAATAGTTTGATACCCCTATAGTTGTTGCAACTCTGGATGTCACCTTTGTTCTTGTACAACGGAACCACCGTGCTCCACCTCCCACTCGTCCGGCATCCTCGTCGTCCTGAAAATAATATTAAACAACCCTGTCAGCCACTCCAGACCTGCTCTACCCACACACCTCCAAAATTCTATCAAAATCTCGTCAGGCCCGGTAGCTTTACCCCTGCTCATCTTACGCATAGCTCCCACGACCTCCCCAACCTTGATGCGCCTACAGTACCCAAAATTGTGGTGGCTCTCGGAATGCCCCAACTCGCCTAGCACAATATCCCGATCCCCTTCTTCATTCAGAAGTTTACGAAAGTAAGTCTGCCATCTCCGCTTAATCTAGGCCTCTCCCATCAATACTCTACCGTCCTCGTCTTTGATGCACCTTACTTGGTCCAGATCCCAAGCCTTCCTCTCTCTCGCCTTAGCCAGGCGGAATAATTTCTTCTCCCCCCCTTTGGCCCCTAGTTCCTCGTACATACGACTAAAAACCGCAGTCTTAGCCTCTGTGACCGCCTGTTTCGCCTCCTTCCTAGCTACTTTATACCTCTCCCTGTTCGCACTCCTCTCTACTTTGTATGTTGGATATAATTGAGAATCAAGTGCTAGAGAAACTTTCATCTCTTGAGAATGTTTGGCATGGTTGCTGGGGCCAAGCCTAACACTTCCTCAAGTGCAGCTAACTGGTGAAATTTTAAGGGCCTTGATGCTTTTCTATAAGTTCTTGGCTTCTCATAGGAGATTTTCTTGGATTTTGACTGTATATTTTGTTTTAATTCATTATTGATGACTGTTTCACACACATTTGGTTTATAAGGGTTTTAATTTCATTTTGGTTGTGTAAAGCACCGACAGCTTAATAAAATTGATCTGATCCATTATTTTGCAATCCGTTGACGAAATGTGACATCATGTAGGACGTTCTGTTAATACTTTCTTAAAACTCGTTCTGGAGATATATCCACCAAGCATGGATGATGTTGATATAGAATTGGATGGAATGGAATTAGTTGCTGCTGCTGCTGGCTATCACTATTATAATTGTATAAATAGGCAGCCTTCTCGTAGTTCAACTCCTAAAGGGTCTGGCTTCTTGAGCGAACTACTCAGTGCCAACGATGATGTGTGTCGGGAAATGTTAAGGATGGATAAACATGTTTTTCACAAGCTATGTAACATCCTTCGACAAAGAGGCATGCTACGTGACACACCTGGCGTTATGATAGAGGAGCAGCTGGCAATTTTCTTGAACATTGTTGGCCACAACGAACGTAACAGGGTAATACAAGAGCGTTATCAGCACTCTGGTGAAACAATAAGCAGGCATTTTAATAATGTTCTGAGGGCAGTTAAGTCGTTATCCCGCGAGTTCCTTCAACTTCCTCCAGTCAACACTCCTCTCCAGATCCTCGAAAGTAATAGATTCTACCCATATTTTGAGGTTAGCCTCTAATCCCTCTTCTTTCTTGTTCCATTTTCATGGACTTATTGACCTGACTTTGTTATTTCAGGATTGTATTGGCGTGATCGATAGCATGCGTATCCCTGCTCATGTGCCAGCCAAGGATCAATCTCGTTTTCGTAATAAGAAGGGTATTTTGACACAAAATGTGTTGGCAGCTTGCACATTTGATCTCCAATTTATATTTGTCTACCCTGGTTGGGAAGGCTCAGCTTCAGATTCACGGGTTTTGAGAGCAGTCCTCGATGATCCTGATCAGAACTTCCCTCCAATTCCTGAAGGTTTTTTTCCTCATAATTACTAAACAGAATAATTTGTCATTTTCTATTTTTTTGCACATACTCAAACAAGTGGTTGATATTGTATGGATGAATTGTCTATCGCAGGGAAATATTATCTTGTTGATACAGGCTATGTTAATATGGATGGATTTATCGCTCCATTTCCAGGAATTCGATGTCATCTTCATGAATATCGGGGTGCTAATCTATTACCTAGAAGTGCAAAGGAGTTATTTAACCACCGGCATGCATCACTCAGAAATGCCATTCAGAAATCAATTGAGGTGCTGAAGATGAGATTTCCAATTCTGAAACTTGCCCCTCAATATGCTTTTAACACACAAAGGGACATTGTTATAGCTGCATGTGTTATTCACAATCACATCCGGCGTGAGGAAAGGAATGACTGGTTGTTTAAAGACATTGAAGGAAGATCAGTAGAAGAATTGCCTGATTTAGATGACCAGCCTGATCCACAATTGGCTTTTCAAATACAAGAACAAAATGCCTCTGCCTTGAGAGATTCCATTACAGCAGCAATGTGGAATGACTTTATCAATAAATGGGACGCATGGTGATTCATATTGAAGTTGACGCCTTGGTTATCCTGTGAATAGCTACTACATGTGTTGATGGAAAAAGATAGATCTGGTGCATGCCATAGTGAAAAGCATTAATTTTTTTTGTTTTGCCATAGTTAATATAACACTAGCAATACATGATCCATCCTTCAATTGAGATAATGACCCTCTTTTCCTTTCTTTTTTTTTCTTGTGCCCGAATTCGGAGATGTTATTTGCTTCTGCCATCAGTTATCTATTGTTAATTGGGAGTATAGTATCTTTCAGCATTTGTCAACCTGGATAATGGTGAAAACTTTTGTACTGTGTAACTAGTACCGGTTTTAGTTATTGCCTTTCTACCTATTTTCTGTCTCTTACTATGTTGATATTTAGTTGCTGCTACTGGTACAGACCTATTATCTCTGCTCTTTTTAAGCTGAGGGTATCCCCGAAATAACCTTTCTACTCCTCCGGGGTAGGGTAAGGTCTGCGTACACTTTACCCTCCCCAGACCCCACTTTTAGGATTTTACTAGGTTGTTGTTATTGTTGAAGTAAAGAAAACTTCTATCTACCGGTGCTTTTGTTCTGATCATGGCCTCTTTTTTTCTGTGTGAGTGTGTTTTCGCCTTTTTACGTGCAAACTTTCCTTAATTTTAGCTAATATTGAAAGCATGCATGTTTCAGAGGCTTCTCAAAGAATGACTTCATATTGGGTAAAACCACTGGCCTGGTTTTGAACATCAGGAAATGGGACGAGAAAATGTCTTCCTGTGATGGAAGAAAGTTCTAACTAAAATTAAAACAGTTTCTTTTCCTATCATTTCACACTGATTCTGCATTCTGTAAAGCATATGGGATTTTGTTTTTACTATTCTACATTAGTATCTACTGCAGTTTACTTGAAAAGAGAAACATATAAGCTGGAGGAAGCATATGCACATTGTTTAAATAGTTTTGTTCATAAATTCCATAATTTAGCATTCTAAATCAGTATCAAGTCCAGTACATTTATCTCTAGACAAATTATATCCAAAACCTGTAGTTCTCCAATACAAAACATTGGCTAATTTGGGGAAAGAAAATGTGCTCTAGTAAGAGGATACTCTTTTCCGGCAATCCAAACGCCAGTTTGCGACCATTGAATGTCTTCCCACTCCACATTCTCCTCCAAAACCTTCCAAAAAAGTAACATTTGAAAACAATCAGAGGAAAAATAGACAGCTATTTTCTTAAATAGGTATGTAAGCTTTTTAATATTCACAGCACAAATAACCTACTCTTCATGGTGTTGCTATTATACAGATATTGCTAACACGTAACAGGGGCAGAGACAAGGTTGAATACCTCAACATGTTCAAGGGGTAAGGGAATTCCAACTGATTGCATTAGTTTCTGAGGCAAGGCCTTCTTACACCGGGACCATCGAAACAAATCTACCATCATATTTTCACCATCTGCTCCATATTTTTCTCCGTTCGCCACGTATATGTTGTGAGTTTGAGGTTTGTCAACATCCATCTCATGCATCTGAGACGTTGTAGCCTTTACCATCTTTTCTCCATTAAAGCAGAGCTCATACCTTCAGATTAATTAACAAGTCAAGGAGTGAAGGAGACCGAAGACCACAGTAAAAAGGCACAAATCAGATGCAAAATTATCAAAAATCACATTTCGGTCACTTCTCATCAATTTTCTTTTTCCTTCCTATTTTTTTCTTCACTCCTATTTGGCAGTTCCGTCCCATTGAAGGGTGTAAGAAAAGAGGGAAGCCAGTGAGCTACCTTTGAGTATGGGTTTCCAAATAAAGAACTTCGCCCTTTTTCATGCGTGAAGATGTAAAAAGGGGCTTTTTTAAACCCTTGTCAGCAACAACACTGATACTGTATTTGAGCCTGAGAAAGAAACAAGCAATAGTAAGTAAATAGAAACCATCGGCAACAGCTCATCAAGCTAAAATATCAAAAGAACAAAACCTCTCAAGATAAATCAACCTGATAAATAGGACTTTTTAAATTGCCAAGGATATGGATCAAACCACCGACTTTGTTACCGACACTAAAGGGCAGAGAATAGAACAAGACAAGTATACTGTAGCATTGCTCATCCTTGATATTCCAACCCATACTTCACAGTTCACAACCCCCTACTAACATATGGAAAGAGCTTGACACAAGAATGCAAAGACATTATCTACCCTTAGGTCCCAATCACAGATCCAAGCATCCTAAGATACAGTTAAAAAGAAAACCAAATGGTCCTCCGACGCATCAATCTTAGTCACACTTGTAGTTATATGCACAATGCTCTGAACACCACAGGAATTGGGAAAAAATGATCAATAGTAAGACAGCCTTCATGGACCCATTGAAATTTCATTCAAGCAAATTGAAGGGAAGTCTTGAGGAGGAGAATACCATATTGTAACTATTGAGTGCCAGACTGTATTGGAAAAAAGGAAGATAAATTTCACAGAAAAATTTACCTTGTTCTCCTACCAATAATATTGAAAAATATTTTCAGATAAACCACTAGAAAATACGAAGAAAAAAAAGTTACTCATAAAATATATACCAAAAGCATTAAAAATAACTCCTTTTGGAAAAGAAAGAAAAAAAGCTCCTTTTGTTATGAACAGAACCCAATAGGAAAATCACAACAGAAAAAATTTGAAGGACGAGCTGATGCAGAAAATCGTACCATACCAAGGGTCCTTGCAAAAGTGACAAATCATTTGGATTTAAGAAAAGGAAAAAAAGAACCATTTGTTTGAAGAGTAAGCTGATCCAGAAAATCATAACATACCAAGGCTCATTGCATAAGTTGAACTGAATGGTCACTTCACGTACAAATCTCTGTTGTCGTAGTGCATTCTACAATGAGAGAGGGAACCAACAATCAAGTTGAGGCTAAGTTAAATGCAAAATTTAAATACCACAACACACTACAACCAAGATTATTAATCAAAATAGAATGCATAGCGTTACATCTCCTTCTCCTTTCAGTACCTCAAGAAAAGATAAATAACAAAAAGATATGACCATCAGATTGCAATGACTAACCTAAAATAGACTATAAGATCTACTTGAGTTGGTTATTGGTTATTTTGCAGCTCTTTATACCATTGGGTCAAGCAGAAGCTCAAAACCAAGAGCAAGTCACTTTTCAACATTTTAAAATCACTTTTTGCATTGTTTTTACACACAATTACGAGAAAATGTGGCATAATGAGTTTTCCATGACCATTCCCATGACTCATACAAATTAATGAGAAGCCAAATGTTCGAGAACTCGATGGAGCTCATTCTCTTATTCCTGAGTAATCTCAGCATAATGCATCTCGTCTATGTTGCGCGGACTTTCCAAAATGTAGCCGCACCCGTGTCGGACCTTCAAAAATGCACTACTTTTGGAGGATCCGACACGTATCCGGCCACATTTTCAGAGAGTCTGAGCAACATAGCATCTCGTTGCAATGTAAATAAGATGATAACATGATGTATAAAGGTAGAATTTTTTTTCGAATTCAACTATGATGTATTTAGGCAGTTTACGCGACCAATCATCGAAAGAACCGGTAACTCCAAGTAGATTGTGGAAATTTTCAAGTTTCAACATTTCAAGTTTTGCTTTTTTTATAAGATACAGTTGCATCATTCGTTAATGCAAAGAACACGTTCACATGAATATACCAAAACTCCTCTTACCTTTTTTTTTTCCCTTTTAGGCTGTTTGTATGGACAAGGCATCCATGATTTTAAAGTAAAAAAGGGTGGACAAGATAGTTAGATGTTAGTTTGGCAACTATAGTGTTGAAAAGGGTTTAGCATTAGTCTACAGAAATGGAGAAGAACAATTCAGCAACAGTCTCCACCTAGATGATTCTCAGCTGATTATGCTATTTATAAAGAAAAGAGGAGGGATCAGTCGAATGCTAAGCATCATCAATGAAAACAGCTTCAGGCTCCCAGAGAGGGAAAGTAAGCAAAAGATATATGTTTGTCTTATAATATTTAAAAACATGCAAAGCAGAATAAACTTCAACTTGAGTGGAACAATACCGAAGCTGCAGCTCTAGTGGTCATAGTGCGCTCTGCTGTCACGGGAGCAAGCGTAGGCTCCAAGGTTGAGGAGTGCGTGAGACAAGGTTCGAGATCTATAGTTCCACCTCCTTTCTAAAGGGCATGACAAATAACCAGAAAGGTTGTATAGGAGTCAGTACAAAGGTCCACATAGATATAACTGCACAGTCATTACTTGTAAAAGGAATTTACTTGCATATATAAATCAAAAACAGCAAGCAACATAGATTTGTACTCTAGGCAAGAATTGCTAGAAGTCCATCCCAGAAAGCTAAAAAAATCATCTGAAAACTAAAGGTTTGGCAAATAAAGTAGACGATATAAAACAATTTTGAGCCAAAAAAAATTAAACAGAGAGAATAGAAGGGAAGGAAAGAAGCATGCAATCACACCTTCACAACAGAGCACCGCTCGATACAGTAGCTGCAGCCAACTGCAGCACCCCAGGCACGTGACCGCACATTGTTTCTCAGAGTTGATATATAGCCTACAGCAAATGCAGTCTGACATCAGAAATGCAACGGATCGGGATGCAACACCTTATCTGAACAGACTTATGATTTTACTCACAGAAGTCATATTGAAGGTGTCTTTGACTAAGCCTATTGCTACATGGACAAATATTGTGATGTCCCAAACATAATCAACACAGAGAAAATGGCCTTCAATAATCCTAGCATTTCAGATGCACTAAAAGCATTGTGAACATGCTGCAGCTCCACATTTTTTCCATTTTTAGCATAATCAATTAGTGTTGTCGAAAACAATATGCATATTAGAAGGAGATAAGCCATTTGTCAACTTGCACCTTTTTTTCCTTGTTTACTAATCAATTAGTACTGTTTAAAATAAGATGCACATTTGAAGGGGGGCAGCAATTAGTCAACTCGCAAAAGCTTGGATTTTATCAGTTTAAATAATGAAGTTAGGAGGTGCGAGGGGCTGGCAGCGGTAGGTTCGAGAAGAGGTAGAGGGCGGCCTAAGAAGTATTGGGGAGAGGTGATTAGGCAGGACATGGCTAAACTGGATTTCCGAGGACATGGCCCTTGATAGGAAGGTCTGGCGTTCAAGGATAAGGGTTGTAGGGTAGGGGGTACAAGAGCTTTTTTACTTCATTCCCGGGGTGGGTGGGGTTGGATAGGGTTTGTCATAGATGGCGTACGGAGTTTATTTAGCTTCACTAGGATTGTTGTTGATTTTAGTCCCGAAAGGTAGATTCTGGCTGATACCATTTCATGTCATGTATTTTTCTGTTTCTATGCTTAGGTTACTATTTCTACGCTTTCTGTTGAAGTTACTAATGAATTGTCGTTTCTTGTTCTTGTTTTTTATTTTTTTCTGAGCCGAGGGTCGATTGGAAACAACCTCTCTGTGATAGGGTAGGGGTAAGGTCTGCGTACATATTACCCTCCCCAGACCCCACTTTGTGGGAATTTACTGGGTAGTTGTTGTTGTTGTAAAATAATGAAGTGAGATCAAGCAAATTGAAAAACAAAACTTGAGCTATACTGTAAAGCTCTCTGAGAATCTCCAGAAGGGACAAATTAGTTAATATTACGGAAAAGAATATGTGTACTTACAGGACTTCACCACATTTTAGATCTTCCGAGAGATTCCCGATCAACGATCTAGGTAAGTACCAAAAGGAAAGAGAGAACAACAACAAAAACTTGATCCTGCTCCATTCAGAAGGGTATGCCTACAAGTAGCTATCCTAAATGATTCTTAAGATATGTAAAGTGACATAACTTCAAAAAGATACTATGCAAGTGGAACACATATTTTCATTATTGACCTTTTTTTTATATAACGGTGGTGTCTAAGCCAGCTTACACGTACTTCAACTATTGCACAGGTACCTACTATCTCCCACCATCACAAGTAACTCTGTCATACCAAGGCTTAGGCAAATAAGAAGAAATCACCTAGTGTATTTTGTTTCCGCTGGGATTTGAACCTTGGTCTCCAAGGTTTACACTCACTACATGGACCACCACTTGGGTGCTTTATCGTTCTTATATTTTCCTAGACAGGTACACCTTACAGCTATTTTCTAACTAAAGTAGGCCACCAATCATTTCTCATCAGATAATGCGCTGATTCACTACATTTCAAAACATATGGCAGTTGGCATAGAATTATATGAAGTACAACAGTCAACTATGTAAGTGTCCCTTCTAAAATTCTTTTTGCCTTGGTTGAGGGTGGGGGAAGCAAGGTGCTAACCAAGTCTCAAGTGTTTAATAACAATTATCTTCGCCTTGAGTAATCAAATTCATTTAACCGAAACCCCAGACATCAATGTGAATAAAAGAAACTCTTATTGTTTCAGCGAATTCCAAAGCGCCATAGCCCCACGCCCCCACGTTTGATCTTCCCAGCGCCAAAACACACACTAAAATTTATTAACAAATAAGTGTGATAGAGAGCCCGACCAAAACTTGGGACCATAAAAGGTGATTGTAAATTTTGGGGCTACAAATAAGTTCAGAACAACTTATTAAAAGAAAAGTTTTAAACATTATACCATATGCAGAACAGGATCTGTTTTTCTAACAATAGTAATGCTGAAGCAAGATTTAGTTTTCAAAAGACTTACAATCTTGGGGAGGTAGCACCCTGATAGTAGCGTGTAACTCCTTAATGGTTGGCAGAAGAGGAGAAGCAGTAGTACGACAGTAACCTGTGTGCATAAGAACTGGAGAAACAAGAAAAAGCAGTAGTAAATAGATGTCGCAATGTCCTATATTATGCGTGCACATAAAGTACTCCGGTAAGTTCCCATGCAATTCTGAGGTAAAGGCTAAACAGTTCTCTAGACCAAATGGACAAGCAGATAAGCTGATGGTTATTGATATTATATGAGCAGATATATTTGCCTCTTTTAACAGGAGACAAAGGGAAGACCAGTAGCACAATCAACAATAAGGAAAGTTCAGCAAAAACATAATCTCTTTAGAATAATTATTTATTATCTTGTTTTATGTGAAAAATAGGTTTGCTTGACTAGATCATAGTTGTGAAAAAATTGGGAAGAATGGAAGCTAGACCTATGAAAAATCCACCACATGAAGGTATACTCAAAATCTATTTCTCCTATGCAGGCAACGTTTCCACGCTTCCCGCTTGAGGACAAGCGCGATTTGAAGGAGAGGAGTAATGTAAGAACCCCTTTAGTCACCAACGGTTTACACATGGAAAGTATAAAAATATCAGGAAGTAGATGACTTCAGCATCTGCTAGTTATTTTTCGGATATTTCCTGTAGCAGTTATTAGTAGTAGGCCATTTTCTCATTCCAGTGTGTTAGGAAGTTATTTCCTAGTTTTAGGTGGGTGGTTAATCAACCAGTGTTTGAATTAAAGTTATTTGAATTCAATGAAAGGTAGGCAGAAAATTATTCCAGTCTTTGAGTACTTTAACTCTAGAGATTGCAGGTTCTCGCTTAGCGAACCAGCACCATAGGTTGCAAAAAGAAACCATCTTTCCACACTCCTAATATTCTCCATATTAACTCTGATTTTGTCTTGCAGTGTCCCATAACTAGATCCATAACAGGGGACAGTAACATGATGCCTTCCTTAATTGTGATACAAAAATATTGAACATAAGTGACAAACCTGCAACAAGATCTGAGTCATTGGTGTATATATCCGTTCCCCATAGCTGGCCACCTCTCACCTGCAAATGACATAGCGAACTCAAATGACTATGATAACATGATAAGGCAGAACCAAACTACAACCACAAGAGATAAGACTGGGAGTCAGATGTAACCTTAGCCAGAATTGTAGGTGTGGGGATGAGATGCATATTAGAATTAGTGGCAGGAATATGCATACAAAGGATGAAAGGTGCATGTTGATCAGGTTCTATGCCCCCAGCATAAATCCGTGTGTGAGAGAGAGACAGGGAGAGAAAGATGCCACTTGGTGCACTTATATAGTTATATTAGAATTCAAAAGCTCTTTTGTTTTGCAATTTGAGTTAAAGTTGGTGCATCAATTCAACAGTATAATGCTGCACTCAGATTTTTTGAATGTTAAGAGGATAAATTAAATTATACGCGACTACCATTTATTAAACCCAATTAAGAACATTATTATATAATACCATGTAGGATACCTTGGGATATCTATATGTAATTATAGACTAATTACATACCTTATTAGGTACAGAGAATGATTACCTACTATAATGTAGATAGTCGGAAACCAGTGTTATCAAAGGCGAAAAGCGCAAAAAAGCTCTAAGGTCCGTTGGGGCTTTAAGCGCAAAGCGCAAATAAAGCGCGAGCTTTAACGATAAAAGGCGCAACGGGAGAAAAAGTAAAAATATGCATAGTAGTCCAAGACTAATCATTATAAGGCCACATTTGTTTGCACTTAATGGAGGTCTGAATCTTAATCATTCGGATCTCAGACGTTAAGTGCGTTTGTTTTAAAGTCTGAATCTTAATTATTCAGATCTTAATCATTAAGTGTGTTTGTTTTTTTTACTTCACAACCACTTAATGGGTCTGAATAGGTCTGTATGATTAAGATCTATAACAGAGACTTAATTTTATTAAGAGACTATCATCCATATTCATTACTAATTGCCGCCACCGCCTACCATTATCAACTACCACCATGCGGCCACCACACCACCATCATCATCAATCATAGCCGCCACCATTATCGACTATCACCACCCACCATCTCCCCCACTGCAGGCTGCATCCACCATCATTCTCTACCACAATCAACACTCATTCACCTCAACTATCACAACTAACTACCCTATCACCATCAACAATCACAGACGGCACTGCCCATCATTATAACCTACCACCACCCACCACCACCTTCCTCAATCACAACTAGCACCACCACCCGCCATCCTTAACTATCATAATCGCCACCATAACCAATCACCACTAGCTACTACCCTGAACCACCATCATCAACCAAAACTACCACCAACCACCGCCTTTAGTCGGCATTCACCTGTTATCCATCACCACCAACAACTATCATATTTTAAATAATTATATATTTTATTGATAGATTATTAGATTAATTAATATTTCATTTGAATTTTATGTTTATTAATTTTCAAATAAAGATAAATCTTATACATTCAGATGTTAAAATCAAACAGTCTTAATCATTTAGTATTGAGATCTTAATACACGTCTTAATATTCAGTTGTGTATTCAGATTCAGATTTCTTAATCTTAATACACATCTTGATATTCAGATGTGTATTCAGATTCAGACGTCTTAATCTTAAAAAAACAAATGAGGCCTAAGTATGAATAACAAATATATGGACAAAGAAATTGAAAAAAAAATCATGATAAAGTGAAATATCAATTGTTTAAGGTCGCCTTTTCAGGATTACGCTCATAAGTAAGGAAAGTATGCGTTAGAGCTTTGATTCGACACTAAAGCGCACACAAAGTGAGGCGAAGCGCTCAACGTGCTTTGAGCCTCGCTTCAGGGCTTAAGCGCGCCTTTAACAACACTATCGGAAACTCATATATAAGAAGCCCCTCTAGTACTTTGTTAATCAATCAAATTCAGCAAGTAATCTTCATTTTTGTCAATGGTATCAGAGCCTCTAAATCTTGAGTAGCTTTCATCTACCGGCGAGTGGCTTTACACCTCCTTCCTCGCCACTGTTTTTTCTTCATTCTTTTCCTCTTCCCGGCCCCCTCCCCTTTCCATCAACCTCTATGAGGATGCATTGTCCTCTCTCTAGCGACCGGCACCGTCCACTCTGTGGTGACTCGTGCAGCTCCTCTCTAAAGAAACCCACACATCCTCTAAAATATTGAACTTATTGTCATTGTTTTTCTAATTTAAGCTATACCGATGATGCCCTAGAAGTTCGCAACACCATACCTTTTTCCAGTGACTGAGAATAGATTCCTCCCCACATTTAGTGCAAGAAGCACTTTCTTTCTTGTGCAGTTACCAGCAACTGAAAGAAAATTCCAACATTGTTTTCTTTTTGGTGATCCTGCACTATCTCGGCAAGATGTTGACAACTTCTTTCCATGTTTTCAAAATAAGCAAACACATATTGCTTTTCCCCACTTAGAGTTTGAGAAGGCATGTTGAATGTTAGAAAGGATAAGTAAAGTTATATGTTTCTAAATTCACACATGTCTAGATTCATTGAATTAACTAAAAACAATAGTGTTACAGATTACTCTATAGGATACCTTAGCATATTAGGTATATAATGATAGACGAATACTTACTTTACTAAAAACAGAAAATGATTATTACCACAATGTACGTCGTCTGAGACTCATATATACTCAACCCTAAAAGCTAGCTCATACGATGAGGATTTTTCCCAAGACCACATAAAGAGTCCAATTCCCCACCCCACAAATGATGTAGGATTGTTAACACACTCCGCATGCCCAAACTGTATTGTGGACAGCACAATATGGGGCCCAACATCGGATAAACCAAGAATTCGGATGGACCTTGGCTCTGATACAATGAGAAGAAATGGAACTTAGGCCTAACTTAACCCCAAAAGTTAGCTCATGAAGTGAGGAGTCCACAAATGACGTGGGACTACTAACACCTCTTGTACATTGCAACTCCCACTTATGTCCAAGTTTGATCGTCATTTACAATGCAAGCCAATGGTCCAGAAAATAAGTCTTTGTTAACAAGAGTCATTTAAGTATTAAAATGTCTTGCTCCAATGCTAAGCACCGGAAGTACATCTACAATATAAAACATCATAGCACAACATAAAGATTCACTAACTTATCAATCCACCAAAGGCTACTTAATTAAAAGAAACTGGATTCAGACTTCATGATAACAACCAAGAGTACTCCAATAACTAATATGGATTCTGTATCAAGCCTGACGACGTCCTGCTTTGCGAACTTCTGAAGCATAAAGTCATCGCATCGATTGATGGCTAGCATGTAAGAAGCTACACAAAGTAATTGGGAGCTAGCACAGTGATGTTCCAAAATTTCAAAGTTGGTTAAGAGTAAAAGTATTTAGAGACACCCACATAATCATCCCACCTCTTTCTTGTTCAATGATTAGAAAGGAAACCCTTGAACCAGAGTATTGAAAGAGCTATTATTTAAAATTAAAAAAGGACACAAATAGAAGATGAGGAATAAAATTTAAAAGGGTGTATATGAATCATCAGCTGCTATTCCAAATCTTACCTGGCGATTTGTAGCTGATACGTGTTCAGCTGGAATCCTAATTTCTAAAGTAGGACCACTTGGAGAGCTCTCAGATGCTCTTTCAGCTTGAGATGATTCATATTCCTTCCACAATTTAATCAGTTCTTGCATGCACTCACCAACTCTATAATTGACGGTGGATACATCATGCTTACCTGGAAAGACAAAGGAAACCAATTTTTCAGATATGGAGCAGGAATACGAAGTCACAACATTTTTTTTATAACCGATAAATCCCAAGGGCTAGAGGCGCATGGTTCAAAACTCGGTGGATAATTGGCCCATTTAGTCGGCTAATCTATGAGCAACTTCTGCTTCGTACCATCATCAGTTGATTTTTTGTACAGAAGTAGCAACAAGCAAGTAGGGATGAAAAACAATAGAAAACATCCTAACCTAACGATGACTAACATTTTAATGGCCCGTGAAATGCACTATTTTCCAATAAAATTTATTTAGTACAAGATTTTTCATAAAGAAAAAAGAGAATACAGAAATTATCATCATAGAACGCATCAGACATATCAGCTCAGCAGCAAAAGGAGGGACAGAAAACAGTTCAATTCACTCAGAATTTTTATTTGACTATTCAAAAGAGGAATTTGATAGAACTCATAAAACCATTCCACAAAACAAGTAATATGATCTGTAGATATACCAGTATGACTCTAATAGATGAGAATCATTTGCATATGTTACAAGTATTGAATGCGCAACTTCCGCATACAATGTACTACAGGTCACAACAAACATGCAGCAGACATTACTAGAGTTAAAACGTTGCAGTCAAGTGCATTAATGGGAATTTACACGTAGCAATTATCCACAAATAACAGATTACATGTGAATTTGTGATGTTATGTGAGAGCTAATATACCATGCGTTACAAGATGCACAAAATGCGCCATGTGTTACAGCTGTAAGTTATAAGTTGGCTTTTGCACGATGTGGCTGATTATCAGAATCCTGGGTTTACCCATATAGTTTCCAAATGTTGATGTGTAAAGAAGTGATTGTTATACTTTTGATAAACTAAAGAATAATTAAAATCTTGAAGAATACAAAAGAAAAGCCACTGTAATGTGTGGCTGTCTCTATTCCAGTTCAAGTAGAAATTTTTCATGTTTTCAATACTCTGGGACATATTATTTAAAATAGACCTTGGGCCTAATTCAACCCCAAAAGCTAAATCCTGAGATGAGGATTACACAAAATCATAAAGGAGACAACATCTCATTCCCCCAACCAATGTGGGACACTCTAACACTCCCCTCCTCCTGCGAGCCGAGGGTTGCATGGACAAAGTAACAAATGAGGCCCAAAATTGGGTAAACCAAGGATAGGGATAGGTCTAGCTCTGATAACAGGTGGACCTAGGGCCTAATTCAACTCCAAAAGCTAACTCATAAGGTGACCCAAGGCTATATGAGGAGCACAACACTTTTTTCATGCAAATGAGAACAACACGTTCTCTCAATCAATGTGGGACGTTATAAAAATTGTACATAACATTAGATTACAAATTGAGCTTAACTAAATATTCAGACCTCTTTTAACTTTCTCAGGTTAAGCTAATATTCTCACAGAATTTTTCTCTGGATTACAGATCAATTAGAATGTTTTCTCTGGATTATCTACTCTTCTGGCTGACTTAACCTTTTCAATTTATTGATTTTCATGGACCCTTTTTGGAGTACTTTTGGCCAACGTTCATTCCTCAATTAAGATTCAATTGGCCACGGGATTGAGCAGAAGGAAATTTGTCATGAAATAGCAGTAAGAGTACAGTCATAGAACTCTGTAATTATGTCAAACTAGAAATATGATCAATGCAACTCACCCTTTTATGTAAAAGAAAAAAACACAAGAAGAAGTCATATTCTCACAGAAATTGATAATCATATCATCAATTACTAGAAGTCCTTGTTCGTGTTACTTTTAAGATATTCAGATTCCATTGACATACTTAGCTATACCAAATTGAAAATAGGGGAGTGAGGCGGTCAGGTTAAAATTTGCATGCAAGAAAGTGAGAAGCTAAAGACCCTAAAGTAAAAGAAGAACGGATAGAAGAGAAGCACTAATCTCAAAGGCAATGTCATCACTCATCACTTGGTTCTAAAGGAAAGTTATATCCTTTTGTCTCTTATCTGTATCCCCTAGTACCCACTCCTGGCTTTCAGCGCCTCAAAAATAATTTCGCCTTATCATTGTTTTGATGAATTCTTTAGCTAACTATCTTGGTAAAATTTCGTGTATAATTGTTTTTTAGTTTTTCTCTAATAAATCTTTCAGGACTAATTGTAGATTGCCAATATGGATTATTGGAAAAGCTCCTGAAAGATTGCCAATATGGATAATTGGAAAAGCTCTATATAATACCGACTACATCAGAATGATATTTGTGTCAAACTAATTCTTCCTCTCTAATCTAGAGCTCAATATGATGAACATGGAAGAGGGCTACAAGAGACATGTTTTAAAACAAATGTGGGTTATCTAAAAAAGGAAAGAGCATAAGCTTGATAATGTTGATTGGTTTTATTCAATCCAGCCAGTGGCCCCTTGATTTAAAGCCCATAAAACAAACGACCTTTTAGATGGTTATTAAAATAGAACTTAATATGTAAACATGTGGCCCGAAATTATTTTATAGAGAAATTTATTTAATCTTAAATGACTCAAAGCATTTCAAGCAAGATTGTCTTCAATTCCTGGAGGGGCCTGGTTTCCCGTTGTATCGTCGTGCTAATTTGGTCACAAACTACTGATTGTTTTGTCCATTAAAAAGAGAGATTGGTCCATCAGCAGTGACAAAGGTTATATGGATTCAAACAAATGGCAAGAAGTTTGCAGTTCACAATCCAAAGTATACACCAGCAATCAATAGTGTAAAGCCAAAAAGAAGAAAACTACATGCCCACATGAGACTTGAGAAGCAGAAACAAAAGAATGACATCTATAGAGTTCCTTTCTCTGCATACTGGAAAAATGATGACCAACAAGTCATTCAAGACAGTTCGAGTATAACACATTTGTTGAAGGAGATTCATGTAATACAGACAGACGCTGAAAGCAGTTAAGATAATAAAGAGGACGAAGAAGCAGGAACATGTGAGCATATGATTTTGCATATAGGCATATCTAGCAACCTAAAGCAGAAACAGCTGGCAAATCTGGAAGAATGAAGGCCAAAAGATCAATTCCTAACATGGAAACTATCACAACCAATAAAAGATGGGATCAAGGTTGTTTTATTTGTTAACTTAGCAACTTTCAGAGTCAAATACGTCTGCAAATATGAATGCCAAGAGCAACTCCCTCCTCTGCATACAAACTTGAGACCACTTCAAGTATTTTTAACAGCTTACCTTGAGATCTGCACAGAAAGAAAACAGAAGAAGAGTTACACTACACATCAACAAAAAGAGATTTATGTGCATCTAAGGGGAGAAAAAATCATCAAACTTATCAGGATAAATAGTTATAGGAAGTTTAAACTCAAATTAGTAAAAGTTTTAGTTGCTAGACAAGAAAATGAATTAAACACATTACTTAGACCGCATATATCACCCTTTAATTATCAAATCTAGTTCAGTATTTACATTTAATTTTTGAGTAAATATCCATACAAGACCTGAGAAAAAGATAATTGTCAACCAAACTGAGTCCTGAAAACCAAATTACTCACCAAATTTGAAGTATGACAGATGTGATTAACACCCTATTACCTAAACTGGCAAATCTGACTAAAGCCATAATAAACTTTTTGATCAAGCTTTTCAGGATAAGCTTTTCAGGATTAAATGGAAGAATATAGATGAAGCTGCATAAAGGTGGCTTTAAAAGCTTTTTTTTTTTGGTTGATAAAGTAATAACTTTATTAATGTAGAAAATTGAAAAGCTTTCCCCTTTAAGACAACATTGCTCTTATAACAGCATATTATCGCTTCCCCCCTCTGCGATTAAGAAATGGCACAGCTGAACATTATAAAGGATCTGAAAATTTTGAATGCACAATTCTTAATTACACCTTATAGATGTTTCTAGGGATCTTGGAAACTTGATGTTGGGTTTCGGATACCTTCTTGACCTGCTGACTTCTTTTTATAAAAAAGATGATCAAATGACCAAAAAAAAGGTGAAAATCAGGATTACTTGAAGAGTTTGGATATCAAAGGGTTTAGCTTATCTTAACAGGGAAAGACACATTTAAAATATGGCAACAATATTTAATGACAAGATTGACAAAAGATCAGCCATCATATTAATGTTTTTCTCGACTGAGATTACTCAAAAGACAGACAGGATTATTACTACACTTATTTGACAATAAATATCTCAGATTTCCCGGAAATGACATGTGACATCTCCTTTTTGTTCTTGTGGAAAGAGAAGAAACTTTTTATTAACTTAGTCAATTAACAATATACAAGAGGAGCTCCTTACATAGAAGTTTAAGGCTACATATGATATGGTAGGTAACATAATCTATGCTAATAAAGGTAAATAAATATTTTATAATTAAGTACATAATAATATCCTAATGTATCCTACATCATATTTTCTTATTCAAGTAATGGATTCAGACATTTCTAAGTGTAGAGACATAAACACTACTTACTTTTTTCCTAAAGAAGTATAACACTACTTACTTTTTTAACATTGAACACACACCCTAAACTCAATGTGGGTGGAATAGTGTAGAATCACCAAAAAAGAGAAGTAGTGTTAGAAAGTAGCAGGTACCAAGTATTTTGTGTTAGTGGAAAATAGTAGGTACCCACTGGAATAGCCCAGCTGGGAGCACGCTGGCTCGGACGCCACCATTATCAACAAAAAAAAGGTTTATATAGCCTTTCTCTTCAAAAAAGAAAACCAATGTTGGAACTCTTTCCTCAAAAAGTCATTGATAATTACACAGCATAAAAATTTGCTTCTTGAACTAAATACAAAAAGGAACCTATCTTTTCTTTTACAACCAAGAATCCACCGACTACGCTTTAAAACTCGGTAGATGATGGGTCCCTTTATCCTTCTCTATTTAAATCCATGCCTAGCTCCCAACAGGATTCGAACACGTGACATGTGCCACCTACATCTCGTGTTAAACAACCTCTGCCGTTGAACCAAAGCCCAAGGGCCAGAAAAGAATCTATTCTCTATAATTGCAAAAAAGGTATACTATTGCAAATCTCTTAGACATCATCAGCAACTTCAATTAGCAAAAACAATGACCAAACAAGTCAAGTCTAGAGAAGGGTATCAGGTGCCAGTCTCCGCAGTGATATGATGCCGGTCCGGTCACTGAAGAGAGGAGCGGTGGAGAAATGAGTAGCAATAGATCAAAGTCACAATGGTCACTGGACCACTGGCACAAGAGGAGTGACGCACTAGAAAAGAAGAGGAACATTGTTGGTAGCCGAGAAAAGATGTTAGAGGAGTCGACGTTGACGGTGGATGAGAAGAGGGTATGGGTCACTCGAAAATAAAAGTAGAAGAAGAAAGACATAGACCGGCAGGTGGCGTCATGCCGTCCACCAATAAGTGGAACTATATGAAAGTCTATCGAGAAAAGAAAAGAAAACATTTTATTGACTTAGTTGATCAACAATGTACAAGAGGACCTCTAAGAAGCTTAGGCTACACATGATATGGCAGATCACCATGCTCTACGCTAATAAGATAAGTAAATATTTTATAATTAAGTAATAAATATCACAAGGTACCCTACAGAATATTCTATAATAGTTCCTTAATTTTTTTCTTTATTAAGTTCTATGATATTTTCCTTGTTTGATTGAATCTAGTCCTATATGAATCTAGACATATATTCTCTAACATTCAACCATTCTAAAGACCTCGAACTCGAGGATTGTAGCCGACAGGGGCCATGACATCTATCTATAGTTGCAATGGTCCATTACTCTGCCGGCCGACTGTAGATTGCCTATGGCTCACTATTTATAGGTAAAGAATCAGAAAACATCAAGTCAATCAGCAAAGGGAAAGGCATACCCTTCATTTTCATGAGTGTGTGACCTAAAAGGAGGATCACGGTTGGCCATAGGACTCCCTCTTGGCCTCCTCTTGCGCTGCTGAACTCCACAATTAAGAGCTTCTCTTTCTCTTTCTCCACCTCCTTCGGTGTCCATTGCTTCCCCCTCTGATTCTTTATCATGATGCGTGCCAGGTTTCTCAGGCTTCTCTCCTTCAAAATCAGTATCTCTTTCCCTTCTCCTCTCGCTTCCATCTCTGTCAGTATTTTTCCAGCTATCATGATCTTTCTGTTTCTTCAGCTCCACTGTTGAATTTCCCAGCTCATTTGTTTTTCCAGGAACATCAACCACTTTTTTTTCACTCAGTGAAACCTCTCTCTCCGCTCCATTCCACACTTCCCTGTTCACATTGTCCTTTTCCCATTCCTTTGGTCTGTCCTTATCCTTTGAAATATCTCTTCTTTCCTTCTCCCGCCGCTCAGATTCCCTTTCCTCTTTAAGCAACTCCTTGTTATCAGAACTGCTATTCCCTAGTTGTAAATTATTCCGGCGATCATTTCTTTCTTTATCCCTATCTCCCCCTTCCCGGTGCTTCCCTTCTTTCCTTTTTCTATCTTTATCTTTCTCTATCAAATCCACCTTGTTTTCACCAATAGCTTCACGCACTTGAGCAAAATCCCTGTTCTCAGCGTTTGAGAATTCCTTTCCTACCTCAGCAGCACCATGGGTTCTTGACGCATTCCATGGATCCACATTCCCAGCAGGGACATCAAGATATCTTTTGCCCGTGTTTTCTTCTTTAGAATCTTTCCAACTTACCCCACTAAACCTGTCCTTATCCACCTTCACTTCTCCCTTATATTCGGGTAAAGTATCCCTATCATGTTTAATGTCCTTACCATCATCAGCTCTCTTCTCAAATCTATCATCCTTGTCCCTTAATTCACTTTTTGCATCACAATTCTCAACCTTGTTATTTTCCTTGGGCTGCAATCTGTTTTCTAAAGCAACAGAATGATCAGGATGTGAAACATTTGGACATGATGAAACACGGTACATTGGTAGCTCAGGAGATCTTCTATCCGAATCCCGTGATACGAACCGTCGAATCTTCGGCATTCGACCATCTGGGCCTACATCAACAGAGCGAATAAATTCCACTTTTCCATCACTCGTCAGCTTGATCATTCTACCAGAGTCATCCTGGTAGTACGTTGGAGAAGAAGAGTGACTGCGGTTACTACCACTAATATTTCCACCATCCTCATGTGGTCTTTTATTAGGAGTAGTGCTCATATTCCAGCATATAAGTTAAGGAAACCTCAAGAACCACAACCTGCAAAATATTAAAACCCAAGAAATATCATCAACCAAAATCGATGATGTGCTGAGCAAATAACAAGGAAAACCACCTGTAAGAAACAAAAATAATAAACTTTTCACCAAATTCATGAACAGCTTAACAATACAAAGCCGTTTTATTAATAACATTCACTAACTAGTGAAAGATCTGAAAGCGGCAGACTCTCAAAGCCAATTCATACCTAATTATAATTCTACAACCTGCTACCTACACAACCATGCATCATTCACAGAGGAGATATCAATTAGGAGGCCAAGCATTAAGATCTCTTTTTTATCTTTCGAATTCGATTAAAGGCAAGATATCATCTTTTGGTAGCAGCAGGCTTACAGAACTTCAAAATCGGATATAAAATAGAGAGAAATAATTGGAGAACAGCATTGCCATCTCAATTCGAGCAAGTATCATACCTATATTTCCTCTCTAAATCAACTTTAACTCAATAAAGCCACCATCAATAAAAGAGAAAGGGTTAAAAATAAAAGAAGCAAAGAAGATTTAATTAATATATCCATTCTAATACTTAATAACTTGTCTTTTCAAGCAAATTTGGGGTTCTCTATATCTCAATAGAAGAAAATTTAAAAAGGAAAAAGAAAGATTCAGCTATTGCCATGCCAATTACAACGTAGCATAGAGAAACATTTCAAACAATGTGCTAAAAAAAATCATTTCATAACCCTAAGTATAGAAATCAGTAAGAACCCAGAAAAGAAAAGAAAAAAGGTTAAGGCTTTGAATCTAATAACATACAGCCAGAACAGAAAAAAACAAGAAAATCCCCAAAAGAAAATATGAACTTTAATGCCAGCAAAAACACACCTTAGTAGCAAAAAAGAAGGAGAAAAAACCTCAAATTTATCTGTCAATTTCTCTCTTTAGGACCAAAGTACAGAGGAGAATTGCTTAGATTTAGAGCACAAGTTATCGGGGTGTATTTGTCAGCAAAAATGTACACTGATCTTTTTGTCTTTTATATTGCGCAAGTACGTAATTAATGGTATAATTTTGGAATTAGTGAGCAAATGACAGTTTAGCCCTTTAATTTGGCTTTACTAGGGACTAGATAGGTGAAAAAAGCCAGTTTTTGAACAGTTGTTTAGGGGCCGTTTGGTTCTGGACAAGATTATAATTCTAGATCTGATGTGGGGTAATTAATAGCAAGATTTATTATAAATTTTATACCAATATCAGCTAATATCAATAATCAGATATGGAAAATATAACTTTAAATTCTAAGTTGAGATTAGTATCTAGTTTCGGTAATTAATTAAATCACAAGAAGTAATTCAATACTTGTTATACAAAGAGTTTTTAAATAAATAAGCCTAAAATACTTTTTTGCTCTTTAATCTTGGCGTATTGGTTTCCTAGCCACTTAAACTTGTATCGATTTGTAAAGTCAATACATAATCTTATATTTTTTCCATTTGAACACTTCAACTTGACGGAATAAATACTAATAAACACTTTCTGTTGAACGTGTTCGCCTGTCATGTCACATGTTTGATCTTTGGTATATGACATGTGGATTTGTAGGTCTTATATATATATATTTTTTTTAAATCTTTAAAAAAATTAATTTCTTTCTCTTTCTCTTTTTTCTCCACCATACACAGTCAATAGTCCACCAACTCCAAACCTCGGCCATTTTCAACCACAATCATCTCCTTCCTCCTATATGAAAGCTTCATATTCAAATCATAATCACCTACCACCGAATCACACTCTCCCTCTTCACCCACATTTCCCAGTAAAATCTATTGATGTTCCATCAACCTAAATCATCCAAAAAGCCAACAAACATTTGTTTCAAAGTATTTCACTAAATGCCACCGTTATCAAAGTAACCTAATTTTTTCTCAATTCATCTATCAGTTGCAATCTACTAACTAGGTGTGCTACAGAAGAAGGAAGAGAAATGGATAAGAAAGAAGAACAAAAAAGGGGCTGATAGAAACGAATAATAAATGGAGGTACTAGTAAAGAGGAATTGAGGGAGGTTGGGACGAAAAAGGTGGGTGGAGACTAGCAAATAAAAGAAAAGATCATTGAATGGGGAAGAGAAAGGGAAAAAGAAACGGGGAAGGGGAGGGAAAGTAGGATAGAAAATTAAAAAAAATTACATAATAGGGATAAGACTTTGCTTGGGAATATGAGAGAGGTGGGAGGGGAGGGGAAAAGAGAAGGGGAGAGAGAAGGGTCTTTTTTCGTTCTTATTTATATTTTATTCTATTTCTAATATTTTTTTAGTAGAAATAAATCTATTCACGTGCCTTGGCAGCGTGATTTGCACACAATTTAGCCATGTCAGTTGTGCCACTTTCACATAGGCTTGGTCAATGGTCAAATGTGTTTATCAATATTCACTCCGTCAAATTGAAGTGTTTAAATGAAAAAAATGTAAGTTCATGTATCAGCTTTACAAACCGATACAAGTTTAAGTGGCCAGAAAGCCATTACGCCTTTAATCCTCTCCATCACGTTTCAGTTGCGCAAACACGAAATAAAAGGAGAAGGAAATCAAAACTCCATAAGATTGGATTTACATACTTGTCTTTAAGTTAATGTAAACTTTTTTGGACTAAATTATAAGTCAGAATATTTTTTAGGGCCTAAACTACTCCAATCGTATAGGAAATAGTTTAATATTATTCTCGAAAAAATTACACCCTTTTGTTTGCGGGCCAATATTCCAACTAAATTGGGCCCATATTTTTGCTATCTAACCTGGTTTGGTCCAGGTTGTACATAATTGAAAGAATATTTTGATTCCTTAACCCAACATTAAAGACATAATTCCTCCACAGTCCACAACTCACCTAAGCTTCTTCATATATCTTCTACGCACTTCAACTCCAAGTGCGAAGTTGCATCTTTGACAAAGATTTCAAGCTTTAAGTGGCGAATTTGCCTCATCCTTACTACTAGGTTTAGTATTCTCTTTCTTTTCAGTGTATACAATCAGAAAACCTCTAGTTGTTGGAGCTCAAGTTTCTCACATTTGAAATGGCTGGTTAGAAAATTTCATTGAATAGCTAATGCTTTAAGTTTAAACTTTATTTGAGATTTTGAGTTTGAAAGTCAAGTTCACACCTAAGGTTTGAGATCAATTTTGAACGGGGCTTGTTGGATTTGCTTGGAAACATTATTTGGTGTTGTTCCAATTGATTGAAACACCAAGAGGAGTTCAAAACTAAATTGAAGTGATTTGGAGTATATTTAACCTAGATTATAGTTAAATTTTCAAAAGAGACTCAATGAAGAAGAATGATATAATTTATTTGTATGCATAATATTTTATAAGAGTATATACACACATTTTATACATTATTACACCATATTAATATATTATTTACAGGTATTTGGCGGGTTTCTCCTCCTCATCATCTTTTGATGATTTTAATGTTGAAATTGAGAAGTAGTGTTGGCTAAAAGATATTTTCTCTATAAATGGTGTAATTTGTATTCATACGCACTTAGACAAGGTAGATATATTGTTTAAATAGATATACAAGTATGTATATATATATATATATATATATATATATATATATAGTGTAAATATGTATAATTTTATATAGTTATGTATAGGTCAGCTTAACTGCTCTAAGAACCAATTCCTTAGGGTGAAGGATCAACTCCTCATGGTTGATAATTGTACGTCTTTGCAAGACAATAACTTTACCTCAAAGTTACCCATGTCCGAGTTTGGTGGAGGAAGGTTTATTCACACGATAAGGAATGTTGCCCAAGATTCTATAAGTAAGTGAGAGACAAGAGTCCCAAGACTGGTGGAGTCCTGGGAACAGTAGGAGTCCTAACAAACGAGAAGCTGACTAGGCGTAAGAGTCCTATAAGATCTTGGAGTCCAGGCATTTAAATACAATTCATCTGAACTGTTGACCCCATCCTTTCACACATCAACTGAAGAACTACATTTTACACACTCTAGTCGAGCACCAATGTTGTATTCTTCTTGAATCAGTCTAGTGAATATGTTTTAGGAAATCGGGTTGTAATCAAAGTGTCACAAACAATTAGTGAGTTGGAGTGAGTGTTTGCTTTACAGGTTAGAGTAACTCGTAAATCAAATAGTCGCAGTAGGAGTATTGGAGAGTATTGAGTTACAGTCTTGTAATCGATACACTTTTATTCATTGTTCTAGTGGAGTTGAAGTTGAAAACCCTACGCAGTAGGTCGTGGTTTTTGCACCTTTTGAGTCGGGTGATTTTCCACGTAAAGTTGTTGTTTTTACTTTACTGTTTATTTTACCTTACGTTTAAGTAGTATGGTAAAGAACCAAGTTCTTTATTAATTCATAAGGTCACTCAAACTAACAATTGGTATCATAACAGGTTCTCTCACACACGCGGCTACCACTTAGAGAGGTCTTGGAAGCAAAATGAGTGCTCCACCCAAAATTAATAAAGGACAATAAACTAGTTTAAACATTACAGTTGGTGGAAAGCAAGCATGAAAGATTTCCTGACAGCTGAAGACTATAAACTATGGACCATAGTGAACCAATGTCCATTAACTCCTACTAAACAAAATGTGCAAAATGAAACAATTCCTAAGGACGCCTATGAGTTTGTGGCAGTAGATTTCAGAATGATGGAGAAGAATGCAAAGGCTAAGAAAATCCTTATCTATGGACTTGGTCGTGATGATTACAATAGAATAGATGTTTGCTATAATGCAAATGATATCTGGAATGCACTCCAAACTGCTCATGAGGGAACAAACCAAGTGAAGAGATCAAGGATAAAACTACTTATGAGAAACTATGAGCTCTTCTCTGTGAATAAGTCTGAGCCAATCTAGGAGATGATAACTAGGTCTACCATAATAACTAATGAACTAAAGTTACTTGGAAAGGTGTTTACCTCATAAGAGTTGGTTAGAAAAGTTCTAAGGATCCTTCCACCTTCATGGGAATCAAAAGTCACAGTTATTCAGGATAACAGGGAGTTGGACAAGATCTCACTTGATGAGTTGGTTGGAAACTTAAGGACTCTTGAAATGAGAAAGATGGAACTGCCTAAGGAAGAACCAAAGAGGGATAAGGCCTTGGTCTTTAAAGCGTCTGAGGAAGATGAATTTGGCAGTGATGATCCTAACCTAGAGATGTTTTCTAAGTTCAAGAAGTTCATGAAGAACTCCAAAAATGAATCCAAGAGAGAGACCAATAGTAATCCTAAGCAGATCGACAAAGCTAGTTTTGATGGGTGCTACAAGTGAAGCAAACTAGACCACATGGTCAAGGAATGCCCAATGTGGGAAATTAAGTGGAGGAAAGAACGAGATGAAAAGGAGAAACATGAGAAGATGAGAGAAAAGGGTCCCAACAAAGGAAACTCCTAGGTAAAGAATTCAATGAAGCAATGAAGCAAGACTTTCCAGCAGCATACGAAGACAATGGAAGTGATAAAGATGAAGAAAATGAGTACGAGGCCATAAGTCTCTATGATGTAATTAATGAACATCAAGCAGTGAAGACAAACCTCTAGTACAACTTGGAATGCACATTGGAAGACCTCATCCATTTGATGAACATCACTATGATGAATGGAAGATGCGTATGGAAACGTTCCTTCAGGCCACTCACTTTGACGTATGTGTAATTTTCAATCATAGACCAATCATCCCTACCAAAATGGATGGTGAAGGTAACAAGTGTAACAAGAGAGAAGAGGAAGATGATGATAGAGATCGTCAGCTAATCCAGAAAAATGTTAAAGCAAAGGATCTGCTCTACATAAGTTTGCTCTGAAATGTTCTCTACAAGGTGTCATCTTTCATCTCTGCCCATAATATATGGAGGACCTTGAAAGCTAATTTTGGAGATAAAAATATTGAAGTGACACTGATGGCAATTGAAGAAAGTCAAACAGAAGAAGAAGTGATCGGAATAATGGCCATGAATGATTCAGAGAATGAAGATGACACAAATAAGGTAAGTATCTCTAAATTGAAAGAAAACATTCATGATATGTCTAAAAAATAACTGATGGCCATAATTGTGATAATGATGAGTGAAATGCACAAAATGAGTGCTGAAAATGATCAATTAATAGGCAACCTTTTATGTGTCAAACTTGATCTCAAAGAACTTGAATCTGACAAAGCTAATATTGAATGACAAGTCAAAGACCTTAAGAACTAGTGTAACACTCCTCAAATCTAAAGAAGTTTCAACACTCGCTAAATATATAATTTATTTTTTTACGAATTTAAACCCTTATGATAGGCTTTTGAGTTACTTCTCTTCTTCTAAATAATTGGATATACAAATAGGGGAATATTAATAATTTTAGTATTATTAATTATTAAAAGTGAGTATCATCAAATACCTGTTAAGTCAAAAAAAAAAAAGAACAAGACACTTAAGAATTGAGCCTAAAGCCCATAGAAGAATCTGTTGAAAGAAAAAGAAGGAAATCAAGTGTTGGAAAAGAAGGCAGCTTTGTAGATATTCAAAATAACAACAAAAATATAGATTTTCAAAGAGCAAGAACAAGGCAACGTATAGGGCATTGTGAGAGCTATTATGTAGGACCTCTTTAGGCCACGAATGAGGTAATTCTTTTTATGGAACTGTAAGATATAACATCATTATACACTGGAATCTAACACTCTAATGACGTAAATTCATAGGAAAGTTTTACAAAATCTCAAGAACTCATTAAGTACGAGTTAAGTTTTGGTGTTACAAGATAAATTCTTCATTCTATTGGTTGCTATAGAGGGTTAAGGTTGTTAGAGATAGTAAAGAATTGTTAGAACAAGACCGCATCCCAAAACCTAGAAAATTAGAAGTTGAACCTAAACTTCTTAGAGTTGAGAAAAGATTAATACTTTGGGAAAGTTGGATACTTATTGTGACTTATTGTTGTAGTATTTGATCGTCGACTTGCTTACAAGAATTAGAACTTACGTTGTTGCTTTAAAGGAGAAATTGAGGTGAGTGGATATAGTCACTTACTAAAGTGGTTCTATTCACAAAAATATGCCCACAAAGTGTTAGATAAAATGCTTTAAAAGAGTCAATATGTGCTTAATTGGAACGAGTGAATACATGTTGACTAAGTATATTCTAGTTAAAGCTTATATATTTTACTTGAGAAGTATAATCATCTATTTTTCATATTTTTATGCTTTATTACTTTGAGTAATTTTATTTCATGTTTATGCTATGCATACACTTAAGAATATTATTATGAATACTAATGTATCACTTTCAAACAAGATTTAGACTTGAAAAGTCACAAGAAAAAGTTCTAGAATGATAAGATTTTTGGGAGTTTCCTTTATTCTGAGAAGGAGTCATCGTCCAGGCCGAGGGTCCTGATCAAGGCGTTGATTTTCTAAAACTACTTGTGCCAAAGTAGGGAGAACACGAGCCGAGCGACTCGTTGCTGAGAATTTACTTAGCCAGGCTAAGGTATAATACATGAGTGCTGAGAACCATGAAGCGAGTGGCACCTCATGGATTGGGCCTATTCGATCAGGTTGGGATCGAACCTGTGCCGATCACACGATGACTAAGACAGAAATAGGTCAGGATAGTTGGAACTCCTAAGTATAGAGTGAAGTATTTGTTTGTAACGACCCGACCGGTTGTTCCAAGATTTTTAGCCTGTTTCCCTCATTTATGTTTATTGTTAAGCTATATTGCATGGTATCAGGTAGGTTGGTTCGGTTCGGAATATGATTAGGGAGTTCGTGGTAGAGTTAGGCTTGAATTGGTGAAATTGGAAATTTGGTAATTTTCGGTCGATAATGGAAATTCGAAATCGGGGTCGGAATGAAATTCCGGAAGTTGGAATATATTCGTGGTATCATATTTGACTTGTGTGTAAAATTTGAGAATATTCGGACAAGGTTTGATTGGTTTCAGAGTCATTTGTGGAATTTAGGAGTTTTAAGTCCTTAGGCTTGCATCCGGGCTTGATTTGATGCTATTGTGTTGTTTTGAGTGATTTGTAGGTTTGGCCAAGTTTGAATGATGTTACGGGACATGTTGGTGTGGTTAGTTGCAGTCACGAGGGCCTCGGGTGCGTTTCGAATAGTTATCGGAGGAGTTTAGCTGTTGAAAAATAGTTGCTGGTGTTGGTCTCTAAAGTTGTGAGTGCGGACCGCATCGGAATTTTGCAGTCAGCAGATGAAGTTTGCGTAGGCGACAGCATTCCGCGGTGAAGGCTGACACGGACATCAGAAGGTTCTGCCGCGACCTCAAGAGTTGGAAGCTTTCGTGGCCACGGTGGGAATTACGCGGACCGTGGAGAGGCGAGCACGGGGGGCGGTATTATTTGGCGGTCAGCGTAATAGGTATCCGAGGGGTGCACTATAAATACCAGATTTATGGTTTTATTTTCATATTTTGACCTTGAGAGCTCGGGTTTTGGCGATATTTCGAAGGTTTTTCAAGAAATTCATCAGGTAAGTGATTCTAACTCAGTGTTGGCTAAAATGCATGATGATAACATTGAATCCATCATTTGATTAGTGAATTAGGGTGAAAATTGGGGAGAAATTGTAGAAACTTCATAAAGTGGATTTTTGGGAGTTGAATGTTGATTCGAAGTCGGATTTTGATAAATTTAGTATGGGTGAACTCGTGAGTGAATGGGTTTCTTAGTTTTGTAAATTTTACCGGATTTCGAGACGTGGGCCCGGGGGCCGGGTTTGACCAATTTTGGGATTTGTGGTCTAAATTGATAATTTTCATATGGGATTCATTCCTTAAGCAAGTATTGATGATAATATACTAATTTGGATAGGTGCGGAGCATTTGGAGGTCGAATCAAGGGGCAAGAGCATATCAGGCTAGAGTTTTGTCCGGTTTGAGGTAAGTAACGATCGTAAATCTAGTCCTGAGGGTATGAAACCCCGGATTTCCTACTATTTCACTATATTGGGGTGACGCATGCTAGGTGACTGGCGTGTGGACGTGCATCATTAGGGATTTGTGACTTGGTACGTCCTGTAGCAACTATAGAGTTTCATATATTTGATTAGAGCTATGTAATAGCTATGTATTTTAGAAAGAATGCTCATAACTTGGGCTGAATGTCATGTTTGGGCCTTGTGTCGGTACTGTTTGGACCCTTAGGGAAATTTTATTACTATCCTCACATTATTTTGATTTGAAATCCACACTCAATCATGATTTTCTCTATTTACTGGTTAATTCAGTTTCATTACTCTACTTTGATGCATATGAAAGTTATGTTGGGTTGAGTTCCCTGATTTTTATTGAAATGCCCGAGTGGCTTGTGAGGTTATGACTGAGTGAGGACGAGGGCCTGATTTTTGAGGATATCATATGGGATCGGGCTGCACACCACAACATGTTATTGATAGGCCAAGTGCTTGAGTGATTGATGCCATGATTTGGCTTGTTACAACATTTGAGCTGAAGGAGCCCCTCTAGAGTCTGTACACATCCCTAGTGAGCGCAGGTACCTACTGAGTGCAAGTGCGAGTGCCGAGTGACGAGTGACTGGGAGGCATGAGTGATGGTGAGGTATGCCTGATGGGCTGATATGAGTGATTGTGAGGTATACCCGAATGGTTGTTCATGAGTGACAGTGAGGCTTGCTCCTGTTTTTATGAGTGATATTTTGCTTGAGGGGCTTGTTTATGACTTCATCGTTTTCACTCAAATGTTGTATTAAGGCTCTATTGAGACTGTTAAAAATGTTTTTACATGTTTTCTATCTTAACTGGAGTTTTTACGTGGAGTTTTGACTTGAACACTTATTTGACATTTTGATGTTTCACTGAGACTTTATATTATGAACGTTATGTGATTTTCTGCTCGTCACTGCCACTCAATCTTTATTTATGTCTGTTACTTACAGAGTTGGCGTACTCACGTTACTCCCTGCACCTTGTGTGCATATTCAGGTGTCACGGGTCGTTCGAGTGGGTGTTGATTTATCCGCAACTGATCACGGAGATGGCAATGTAGTAACATGGCGACCACAACGTTGCTCTTCTCCCTCATATCCTCTATTGTTATTTCTATTAGACTTCTCATGTTGTTATCTTAGATTGTATCAGACTTAATACTTCCAGACTTGTATCGTAGATGCTCATGACTAGTGACACCCGATGTCGGGCTGTATTTTCAGCATATTTTCCTTTGTTTTGGGTTTCTTCCGGAAAGATTATATTGAATGGTTTGAAAGATAGATTTCTGAAATGAAATATTTTTTGTTTTAGGTAATGAGCCGGCAATCCTAGTACCACGATAGGCGCCATCACGCCTTGGTAGTTAGGTTGTGACAAGTTGGTATTAGAGCCTAGGTTACATAGGTCTGACATGTCATGAGCAGGTTTAGTAGATTCTTGCGGATCGGTACAGAGACGTCTATACTTATCTTCGAGAGGTTGCAAAACCCTTAGGAAAACTCTCACATTATTGAATTCTTGTCGTGCGAATCCATTACTTCTGGTGACTAAACTTCTATTGTTTCATTCTCTCACAGATGGTGAGGACACGTACTACCAGACAAGGTGACCAGCCTCCAATTGGACCCGCGAGGGGTCGAGGCTGAGGTAGGGGTAGGGGTACGGCCCGCGCAGCAACGGGGGCAGTACATGTGGACCCTCTTATTGTTCTAGATCAGGTCACAACCGTAGATGCTCCAGCAGGACCAGCTCAGGCACCTTCTGTGCCCATTGTGATTCCTGGCCTTCAGGAGGCCTTGGCCCAGATTCTATCAGTATGCTGGCCTGGCTCAGGCGGTCTCAGTTACTATGACCGCAACCACTTCTTAGGCCGGGGGAGGCACTCAGACTCCTGCCGCCCGCACACTGGCGCAGGTTGTCCAGGCACTTCAGACACCGGGGCATCTCCAGCCCAGTCAGTTGCCCCTGCTCAGGATTATGTGGTTCCAGTTATGCATGATAACGAGCAGCGTAGGTTGGAGATATTTGGTAGACTTCAGCCTCCGAATTTCAGCGGTGCAGAGGGAGAGGATGACCAGGGTTTCATGGACAAGTGCTAGAGGATTCTCCGTACAATGGGTATTTTGGAGACCAATGAGGTCTCGTTTACTACCTTCCAATTCTCGGGAGATGCCTTTACTTGGTGGGAGGCTTATGAGAGGCATAAGCATGTTGGTGCAGCGCCCCTTACCTGGAAGCAGGTCTCCGCTCTCTTTCTGGAGAAGTATGTGCCACAGTCCCGCAGGGAGGAGCTACGCAGTCAGTTCGAGCAGTTGCGTTAGGATGATATGACGATGATGCAGTATGAGATGAGATTTTTGGAGCTAGCCCGACATGTTATTTGGTTGGTTCCTACAGACAGGGAGAGGGTCAGGAGGTTCGTGGATGGCCTCTCATATCAACTTCGGATTCTTATGACCAGAGAGAGGGTTTCTGGTGCTACTTTTGAGGAGGTGGTTGACATCGCCCATGAGATTGAGTCAGTTTGTCTCCAGGAGCGAGTTGAGAGGGAGGCCAAGAGGCCTCGGGGATCTGGTAGTTATGGTGGTGTTCCTTCTGGAGGTCAGTTTCAGCACGGCTGAGGCCGTCCATTCAGGACTGCTCAGTCAGCTCGTCCAGGTCACCGTGGTGGATCATCTAGACATGGTCCTCACATATCTCATCAGGTCCACCCAACATTCAGTGCCCTCCCAGCACAAAGTTCATCCCGTGCTCCATCAACTCAGGGCTTCTCCATGCCAGGTTCTTATGTAGTTATCCCGGTGCTAGGAGTTCCTTTCAGTCCCAGCCACCAGTCCTAGAGAGTTGTTTTGAGTGTGGGGAGTTTGGGCATATATGGAGGCAATTTCCCCGTCGTCATGGGGTTCATCCCAATAGAGGAGTCAGGCCTCGACTTCAGCACCAATTATTTCACCACCCGCCCAGCCAGCTAGGGGTGGGGGTCAGACAGCTAGGGGTCTCCCTAGAGGGGGAGGTCGATCCGGTGGCGGTCAGGCTCATTTTTATGCACTCCTAGCCAGACCAGATGTTATGGCTTCAGATGTAGTGATTACATGTATTGTTTCAGTCTGTCACCGAGATGCATCAGTCTTATTTGATCTCGTACCACATATTCATACGTTTCATCATATTTTGCTCATTTTCTGGATATGCCCCGCGAGTCTTTAATTACATCTGTTTATGTTTCCACTCCTTTGGGCGATACTATTGTTGTGGACTGTGTGTATCCGTCATGTGTGGTATCTATTGGGGGTCTGGAGACCCGAGTGGATTTGTCATTTCTCAGTATGGTTGACTTCGATGTGATATTGGGCATGTATTGGTTATATCCATGTCATGTTGTTCTTGATTGTCACGCTAAGACCATGACCTTAGCGATGCCGGGATTTTTCGAGGGTTGAGTGGAGTGGTTCCATATATTATGTGCCTAGTAGGGTGATTTCGTACATAAAGGCTCAGTGTATGGTTGAGAAAGGTTGCCTATTGTATTTGGCTTTTGTGAGGGATGTCAGTGTAGAGACTACCACCATTGATTTTGTTCCTGTGGTCCGTGATTTTTCGGATGTGTTTCCTGCAGAACTGTCGGGCATGCCGCCTGATAGGAACATTGATTTTAGTATTGATTTGGTGCTAGGCACTCAGTCTATTTCTATCCCACAGTATCATATGGCACCGACGGAGTTGAAGGAATTGAAAGAGCAACTTCAAGAGCTCCTAGATAATGGGTTCATTCGGCCTAGCGTGTCGCCTTGGGGTGCGCCGGTTCTATTTGTGAAAAAGAAAGATGGTTCCATGAGAATGTGTATTGACTACAGACAGCTGAACAAGGTCACAATCAAGAATAAGTATCCTTTGACTCATATTGATGATTTGTTTGACCAGCTTCAGGGAGCGAGGGTGTTCTCTAAGATTGACTTGAGGTCCGAGTATCACCGGTTGAAGATTCGGGATTCAGATATTCCTAAGACAGATTTCAAGACCCGTAATGGCCATTATAAGTTCCTGGTGATGTCTTTTGGGCTGACCAATGCCCTATCAGCGTTCATGAATTTGATGAACAGTGTATTCCAGCCACATTTGGACTCTTTCGTTATTGTGTTCATTGATGACATCCTAGTGTACTCTCGCAGTCAGGAGGAGCATGTTCAGTATTTGAGAGTGGTATTGCAGAGATTAAGGGAGGAGAAGCTTTATGCAAAGTTCTCCAAGTGTGAGTTTTGGCTTGGCTCAATAGCGTTTTTGGGACACGTGGTGTCTAGTAAGGGTATACAGGTGGATCCGAAGAAGATAGGGGCGGTGCAGAGTTGGCCTAGACCGTCCTCAGCTACGGAGATTAGGAGCTTCCTTGGTTTGGCGGGATATTATCGTCGCTTTGTGGAGGGATTTTCCCCTCTGTTGGGTACCGTGATGGCACCTAGTCTTAGGGACTAGGTAAACCTAATATATTACTGAGCATCAACAATAACGAAATAAAACATAATAGTCTCGATATGGAAATCTTGACAGAGTTTACAATTTCCCAAAACCCGGTAAATACAAGTCATAAGCTCTACGAATTCTTTCTACAAAATTTAAATACAATTGTCTAGAAATGAATAAGTACAGTTGTAGATAAACTGGAAGGTGACTCCGAAACCTACGAACGCAGCAACATGTTTACCTTGAGTCTCCTCATCAACGGTGATCCATGCAGCTACTAACGGTCAATACCTGGATCTGTGCAAACAAAAATGCACAGAAGAGTAGTATGAGCACACCACAGTGGTGTCCAGTAAGTATCATGACTAACCTCGGTGAAGTAGTGACGAGGACTAGTCAAGACCCCACTGGTCTAATAAGAAAAGGCATAAGTATGAAGATAATGACCGAAACGTAATGTCTATCTAAAGATTTTCGCTGAAATAAACAGTAAGATAGAATAATACGGAGGAAAATTCAGCAAATACGATCTACAACAACAAAGTAGAAATACGCAAAGAGAACATAAGAAATGTTAAGCCAAAGTCGAAGTCACATCCCAATAAGCATTAACAACCTATCACTATATCAATTTCTTCATATCAGGCTTAAACCAATAAATTCAATAGAGCTGGTAAAAACGTTGAGTGAAAACATTTAAATCGTGAGTTTAGATTTGAAGGTTTTGAAAATATAATCATTTCGGAAATAAGGAAAACTTCTTTGAAACATAATTTCTCTGAATGTATATTTATATCTTTTTAAAGAGGAATCTTTAGAGCATAGTTCCTTCAAAATACGTGGTGTTCGTATATACTTTCCCAAATACTGCTTTTCCGAATATCATTTGTCCAAATATACTTTCCCAAATACTGCTTTTCCAAATATCATTTGTCAAAATATACTTCCCCAAATATCATTTGTCAAAATATACTTCCCCAAATATTGCCCTTTCAAATATCATTTGTTCAAATATACTTTCCCAAATACTGCTTTTTCAAATATCACCTTTCTGCAAGACAAATACTTTTCAATATACATATATATATATATATATATACAAGGGGACCGGAAGCGAAGCCCCTAAAAGATTAGGGGGGAAATAAATAAATGTAAGGACAGGAAGCTAATAACAATATAAAAATTAAACTTGCAGAATAAAGTTAGTCAGAGTGCAAGTAAATAAATTTATGGGGCAGAGCCAACCATGTAAATTAAATGCGATAATTTAATTTAGGCGATATAACCGACCATAATGCATAAATAAAATAAGCAAGATTGAATTGAATAAGAACTTGATTGATTATTAAAAAGGCAAAAATTGATGTACAAGTTCAAAACTTATAATATATTTAGAGAGAGAGCTCTAACCAATTCTAGAGGGAGAGAGAAGAGAATTCTTTCTCAAGTGATAGTGTGTAAGGTGTGTCTTACAAGTGATATGGGGTGCTATTTATAGCCAAAAATGTAAAAATTACATAGTGTTTTCTAATGTCATCTATGATGTCATTAGAAGTAAATGGAAGCTGATGTCATGGATGATGTCAGCTGTGATGTCATTGCATCATCATGCTGATGTAATTTCTGATGAATTTTTTTTCCCAGAAAATTAAATCAGGAAAAAATTAGATCAGGGTCTTCTTCTTCTGATGATGATGATTTGTCAGACGAAGATGCTTGGTTCTGTTGACCCGGAACTTGACTCTTCAGAGAATCAAGAATTTTTTTCATTTGCTGAATGAAGTCAAGCCTGCTGCTGGAACCGGCTAACTGTGCGTTCGCAAGGGACTTTTGTTGGAGAAATAGTATTTGGGCAGCATCTGTTATTGCTAAATACTGCGGATGAGACAGGAACTATTTCTCCACTGCTGGTACATAGGCGTCGGGGGAATCCCACATTTTGTATCACTTGCAGTGACCTTGGAGGGCTAACCATGGCAACCCTTGATGTCTTTCTGGCTTGTGGAAGGAAAACTTCTGAGAGTATATCCACGGGATATGAAATCTATGAGAAAATTAGAGGAGGATGGGTATCTGCTGCTCACTAGAAAATCTGTGGCAGAAATAATCATAACCTTCCTTCACCGGTGCTGGGAGAATTTCAGCTCTATGACCATATGCAGGCCACCATTGATGTATAAACCACTGAGGGAAGTCAGCGGCCACTTTTTTACCCCAAAGGATGAACCACGAATGCTTTCCAAATTGGTTTTGGAAGGTGAAAACATTCATCCATGTTGTCTGGTAGTCATAATAATTGTAAAATTGCGGATCAAAAGGCTGAGAAAGCTTTTTGTATGTGGTTGGGTGGGTTCCCCATTCTTTTGGTGAGATTATTTTGTTAATCCACACCATAGTATGAGTGACATATGATTGAGTTTGTTTGTCTTTATGGGGTTTAAACAAACAGAATTTGGTATCTGTGAGAATAAACTCATAGTATTTTTGAGTGTGTTTGTGGGTATGTTGAATAAAATTGGCTGAAGGGCTAAGTAGTTTTTTAGATACCTCCTGGGGATTGGAATTTCAGAACTCTGGTTCAACTTGGGTGAGTGGGTAGACACTTTCATTCTTAATATAAGTAGGCTCATCGGAGGAGGAGCTTCTTTTTGGAGAAATAGGTTGTGGCACTGGTGAAGAAAGTGCCTGATTAGATGTGAATTTTTGGATGGTGGATGGACATCCAGTACCTGCAATGGGGCTTGTAGCCTCCAATATTTTTTGTGTGGTGCTTTTAGCAGCCATGGGAATTGAAGAAGCCGTGTGGCTTTGGGCCACCACGGTATTTGAAGAAGATGCGTGGCTTTGTGCCGCCGCTTTAGAACAAAATTTTTTGTACAATTGATACTGATCTCTCAGTTGTTTTTTAAACGGGCCAGGCATGGTTCTCTGATCATTGATTCCCATGAGTTGGCGCCATTGCATGAATTCTTCTTCTGTCCAAGGAGAAGTCATGGTTTGTGCTAGTTGGGTTTGGGCTTGTTGGGATTCTTCTTCCTCAACTAGGTCTGCCCAGCTTTTTGGATTGAAAATTGAGATGGGTCCTAAACTTTATATCATATGAATTTGGGGGACTCCGTTCATGGCGTAGTCTGATGGTTTTTTGTACTTGGGCTGGCTTGTTGCAATTGTGCTTTTTGATAGTTGCTTAGAGGCAACTGAAATGGTGTGTTGTTTTGAAACAACATCTGTAGCAGACTGTTTGGGTACTGCCTCAGTAATATTTTGTTCAGGTGGGGGAAGAGCAGGTATTAGAGAACCTGAGACTTCTTCTTTCTTTTTTCTTGGCATTTTATCTTCCCTGTAAGAATTCCCTGGTAAGAAAATCTGGAATACATTTTTAGCTCCCTTTGATATATTCTATATCAAAATCGAAAATAGATAAAATAGCTTGTCATCTAGAAAATATATGTTTAGAAGCAATATTTTCCACATCTTTTTGTAAAACGGATTTCGCTGCTTTACAATCAATTCTTAGCAAAAAATTTTGATTTAACAAATCAGCTTGAAATTTAGAAATGCATAAAACAATTGCTAAAATCTCTTTTTTAATTGTAGGATAATTTTGTTGGGAATTATTCCAATGTTTTGATGCAAATGCAATAATTTGTTCCTTGTTACCCCTTTTTTGTTTTAAAATGCCACCATAACCAATATCTGATGCATCAGTTTCAACTATTTTAAATGCAGAAGGGTCAGGAAGAGTTAGGCAAGGAAGGTCCTTGACTTTCACTTTGATTTCCTTGATAATATTGGTGTGGACAGAAGTCCACGGAGGTGGGGGTTTTTTCAACCTATCGTGCAGAGGTTTTAGCAAACTGCTAAGACTCGGGATAAAATCTGATACGTAATTAACACAACCTAAAAATCTTTGGAGCTGGGTTTTATCCAGGATTTGGTCTGATAATTTGTCAGCAAATTGTATGGATCTTTGAATTGGGACAATAGTTCCTTGCTCGATATTATGACCAAGAAAGCGGATGTTGATTTGGAAAAGACTGTATTTAGTTTTTGATAAAACTAAACCATTTTCCTTGATAACATTAAAGAAAACTCTTAGATGTTTAAAATGTTGATCTATACTAGTAGAAAAAACTAGAACATCATCAATATAAACAATAATAAATTGTGAAAAGGGATTAAAAATGTCATTCATTATCCTTTGAAATTCGGAAGGGGCATTTTTTAAACCAAATGGCATTACATTCCATTCATATTGCCCAAATGGTACAGTAAAAGAAGTTTTATATCTATCCTTAAGATCTATTTGAATTTTCCAAAATCCTGATTTTAAATCAAATTTTGAAAAGATAGTTGCAGCAT
>ML276418.1:19474-63602 GCA_005239495.1 Nicotiana undulata | reverse complement strand
AGAGTGGCCAGTCTTCCCACAATGGGTGCAAATTTTATTTTCAGGGAGAGTGAGATACTTGCTATTGGGATACCATTTAGGAAATTGACTCCCAAAACCAAGCCCTCTTCGGTTGCTACTATGATTCTCTTGGAGCGATATCAAAGCATCAGAAGACTTATTCCACTTACGTGTTCTATCAAATTCATGTTTGACTTTGCCAAGTTCTTCTTTAAGAGACTTTATCTGCTCATCTTTGGCATACATTTTATCTTTCAATTTACCTAAGTCTTCTTCTAACTTCGCATGAGAGTGATCAACTACCTTTTTACTGGATCCTAGTCTTAACTTTAAATTTTCAGATTTTAGTTCTAGAATCTCAGTTTCGAGTAGTTGAACCTGGTTCATCAAGACAATGTTTTTCTTTTCAGATTCATCGACCCTTATTTCCAGGTCCATGCATTTTGCTCTCAGCATTGCACACTCTTTAGATAGTTGATCTTTCTCTTTAGTTGTCTCCTCAGAATCATCAATGAAGTCAAGTAGCAACTCAGAGAGTTTCTCCTTAGATAGAAACTTTATTTTTGTTTTAAGATGTGAGATACTTACCTGTGGTTCTTCATAAGTCTCCTCATCAGATTCTCCAATTGCCATGAGAGCTTGATCTTCTGTCTCACCATCTTCTGATTCTTCATCTGAACTTTCCCCCCAAGCAGCAACCATAGCCTTTGTAGTAGTTTTCTTGGGTTGGACCAGTTCCTTCTTCCTGTTCTTTCTTTCATATCTCTCCTTCCTCCATTCTACTTCCCACTGGGGGCAGTTCTTGATGAGATGATCAGTTTTTCCACACTTGTAGCATCCCTCATTAGCTGGCCTTTCAGGAGCCTTTGCCTTGTTGAAGTTTCCCCCTCTAGAGATGCCTTTCTTCCTCATGAGAAAGTTTCTGAATTCTCTGGTGATCATGGCCATCTCATCATCCTCCATATTTGCTCCCTCTGTGATCCTTAGTGCTAGCCTTATTTCTTTATTTGGGGCATCCATTTTCATGGTCTGCCTTCTGAGTTCATAAGCAGTAAGGTTGCCAATCAACTCATCTAGTCTAAGGGTTGCCATATTTTTGGATTCCTGAATGGCAGTTATCTTGCTTTCCCAGGAGATAGACAAAACCCTTGTGAAGATCTTCTCAACCTTGTCTTCTTCAAGGATGACTCTTCCAAGAGACTTGAGTTCATTAGTCAAGGTTGTGAACCTTGTGTACATCTCCTGAATTGTTTCACCTTCCTTCATAGATAAGTTTTCATATTGAGAGTATAGCAATGTACCTCTAGACCTCTTCACTTGAGTTGTTCCTTCATGTGCCACTTGTAGAGTATCCCAGATTTCCTTGGCAGTGGTGCAGCTTTGGATTCTGCTGTATTCATCTGGGCCTAGTCCACACACTAGCCACTTCTTGGCCTTGGCATTCTTCTCCCATTTCTTCAGATCCTCAGCTGTGCAGTCAGCCCTAGTTTTAGGCACATCTACTCCTTCAGCAGTTTTCTTCATTGTTGCAAGTGGTCCATCAGTGACTATGTCCCAGAGTTCATAGTCCTCTCCAATAAGGTGATCCTTCATTCTATTCTTCCACCAAGAATAGTACTGGCAGTTGAAGAGTGGTGGCCTTGCAGTTGATTGTCCTTCCCAGTTCCTAGGTGGTGCACTCGTCTTGATCTTTTCCTAAGTCTTAGCATCTTCAAGGATAACCCGCTCTGATACCAATTGTTGTTTTAGACTTTAATACTACACAATATTATAAGTTAATTGTGCAGTACCCAATTTTCGAGTGTTGTCTAATAAGAAGAACCAAGTTCTTCTTAGTCTACTACTTACTACTATTTGCAGAATAATTAAGCAGTAATAGTAAAGATACATAGATTTTTACGTGGAAAACACCTAGCTCAAAAGGTTAAAAAACCACGACCTACTCGTCAGTAGGATTTGCTCAAAACTCTTCACTAAATTCTGAGCCAAAACGGACTTACAAAATAAACTCTTTTGTAATCCTAGGACTAACTCTAATCCTCTTTGTATTCAACTAGCCTCTAGCTAATTTCTACAGAATTCAAGTTAACTTCCTATTACAATTGCTTCTATGAAAGCTGATAAGATGCAGTATTTAAACTCCTACTACAATCAACTAGACTCAATATACAAACGATGGAACTGTTTCTTCTAGTTGAACTGTAGCCTTTGTATTCGCACAACAATTCTGCTTGCAAAACCTCTGGGACTTTTGCTTCAGAACTTGATTCACTTTTGCACTTGTGCGTCGCCTCTTTCAGCATTAATACACTGATTATTTATAGAGTCCGTTTGTTGAGTCCATGATTCAATTCTGATCCAACTCTTTCTTGGTAAACGAGTTTGATTGTAACTCAACTTCCTTCCTCTATTTTTGTCCTAGCTGAAAGCAACTTCTATCTTCTCTTATCAATTTGCAACCTTTTCGTATTAGGAGACATTCTCTTAGTTCATTGATACTTAGCAATCACTGATATCTCGTAGACTTGTACGATTTGTGATCCAACTGCTTCATTCAGAAGTGTATGCTATGATGGACCTGGTTCAACTGGACGCCTTTTGTCAATCTTCAAAACCCATTCAGTGACATAGGGCAACACGTCATTTTCCTAAAGGCGCAGTTTGGTGCCACGTGTGAAATGACGTGGCACGCCACGTAAAATGGAAGATCCAATAGGACCATGCCACGTGTCAAAATGAAAAGACATGTCAAGTCAAATTAAAGGGCCAATGAAACCGCGCCACGTGTGCAAGTTATATTCTGGCCAATCAAATGCGGACGTGTCATACTTTAATTTGATTGGTCAGAAAGAGTTTGTTTTTATCACAACTCCTCCCTCCCACAACTATAAATATGGGTCTTCATAACTCAGAAAAGACACCAGAAGTTATAACAAGAAGCAAGAGAGAGCTCGTGGATCAACGCCGCAAATATCTCTACAAGTTTCAAGCTTCAAGCAATCAAGTTCAAGTTCAAGAAATCAAGTTCAAGCTCAAGAACGAAGAGCTTCAAGCTCAAGAAATCAAGTTCAACCTCAAGAACGAAGAACAAGTCAAGATTCAAGGAGTACGAGTTAAAATCAGAGTTCGTGCCAGTTGAATTCAAGACCATCGTTCGTGGAAACAAATATAGATTCAAGATCAAGCTCAAAGGCCCTTGAATTTATTTACTATTGAAAAGAAGAATCAAAGGATTCATAGAGATTGTACACTCATATTATTTGAAATAAAATACTACGATTGTTGTAATATTTTTCGACATGATTTTATTTTCTCGACGTAAATTTATTGTCTACAAAGTCATGGGATATTCACAAAGAGATCAAGAAATGGTGGGATAATTCTCGATAATCAAATAATTCAAGAAGATCCACAACATACTTCATGGATATCAAATAAATCCATGAAAATCCACATCATCCTACGTTCGAGAATATGCTGCTCCAGCCCTTGAATCACGGAGATAATTAGCAGAGAAGAATCAAGGAAAGAAACAGAATTGCACCCACATCATTTTATCAATAAAATTATGTTTCTTCATATTTATATTGTGGTTGCAGTTTATTTTTGTATCACATATAATTTGTTGCAAACAGATACCTTTGGGATATAGTTAAGATTAATATATTATAATCAAATAAATGTTAACCTACTTTAAATATTTTTCTTTTATGATGTACATGTACTAAAAGAGTTCTTACACGTAATTCTTAATTAAACAAATATATTTTTTTGGCAAGTAAAATATTTTTATTTACCAATATAGTTATGTACAGACAACAAAAAAAGAAATCGATAGTTGGACAGCAAGCTCCAACTCCAGCTACCACTCTATACTACAATCGCCTCAACTAATCTCATATAGACAATCCTAGCTATAATGGATAGAAATTTAGCTGCTCTAGTCATTTTGCAATCCTCTGCTTCATTGCTCCTCTATGATGCACCTCTTGAACTATCTTTTTGACGATGACTTCCTTTCATTGTTGTTTGTTGGTGAATACTTTTTGATTTCTTTTATTCCACACATAGTAAACTGTCGCAGATAACAACATTCTGTATACTGCAATTCCAGTGCCTTTTTCACTTGCATTTTGAACATCCCACATTAGTTCCTAATCCCAGCACATAGGGTCTCTGTTAATACCCTGCCATTATAATAGGTGTTTCCATATTTGTGCGGAAATCTCGCATTTAAAGAATACATGCTCTATACTTTCATCTTCCAGATTGCATAGAGGGAAGGTTTTGTCTGCTACCACTCCCCATCTCATTAATCTATCTCTTGTGAGTAATCTTCTGTGTGCTTCCATCCTTAAGATGGAGATCCATTTGGGTAGGCCTTGGTTATTGCACACCTATTTTTTCCATGTTACCTTTGGAAATTTTCCTCTTAACTTGTTGTAAAGTTCCTTTGTAGAGGCCCTCTCCATGTTGTAATGAAAGGAACCTTACTTTATGATTTTGTGATTCACTTTATTTTGTGTAAATAGCAATCCCAAATAGTAAAATTATATTCATCTATATGTTTACCCTATCCAAATCTATTTCATTCTAACACACATACACACACACATACCCCATCGGTTGCTCGATCAATTGGCTCATACAATTTGAGAGAGCATAAATATCAAAAACGCGCTAAAAAATCATTTCCATACATGAGCCATTAGAGAAGAATCCATCCTCCCTTCTTATCTATTTTAGCATAGCAACTGCTAGCACTAATAGAAAAATTATAAAACAAAAAAAATGTATGTATTGCTTCCAAACAATTGAGATATAAAATAAATTATAAAATATTGGATAATTAGTTTTCCCATAAGAAAACACAATTGACATTTGTTTAGCCCATGTCTGAGTCGATTCATAGTTAAACATTATCCCTAAGGTAGTTACGAAAGTTAAATTTTGATCCAATAACTCGGTAATTATGATTATGTGTTCAAGCCTATATTTTACAGTCTTTATATTGTTAATTTGTTGCTTGGCATTATTTCATTGTAAATGTTTTAAATTTTAGGTTTATAAATTATGTTTCAATTGCGTGATATTACAATATAATATGTTTTTTCTCGTAATAATTCAAAAGGCTTTCTTATATCAAATTTAAATGTCTAATCCTTTTATAGATCTACAATTATACTATTTGTTAACAAAAAAAATCCCCATTTTTTGTTCTTTGTCTATTGTTACTGTGTTACCTGTTACAGAGTACTTAATATGGTTACATTACTACTTAACTTTTTATTAACTTGTCACCTACTTTATATCCCTAGCTTCTACTTCTATTATAATATACTATAATGAATATTATTTTTCTTTCTCTTAAAATAATCTTTTTATTTCTTTTTAATCTTTCGCTATATGATATATGAATTTATCAATAATATTTATGAGTATTAATTATTTATTTGCTTTATTTTATCATTTAAATGAATTCAAAGTATAAATTCTCTATCACTATCTTTGTCCCCCTCTTTCTAAATTATTTTCCCTGGTAAGTATGTTATTTTATTTAATTTTTTCATTTAGTGTTTTATTCAATAATAAACAAAAATAAAAGTGCATATGATCAAACTATATAGTACTTCACCAGAATATTATGGTATTTTTATTATTAAACTTCTAGTAATTATTATTTTTATTGAAGCTTTTAGCCTTTAAAAAAACTATTTTTATTGTATACTTATTTAAAATTCAGAAAACTTAGTCTAAAACAGATACTTTGGATTATCCATTATAAAATAAATAAATTATTAATTATATCTACATTTTGAACTTTAGGTTAAAACCTTAAAATATATTTATCTTCAACTCATTAAAAAGTATTGAATTTTTAAAATAAATTAAAATTGCACATTAGATTACGGTAGAATATATTTTTCTCACTCGATATTAGAAAAGGAATCCACTATCGATAAAAAAATTCTTTACTTTCCAAATAAAAAATTTCTGTTAGAAAATATTAGTACAGTGATTGAACTTTATTAATTTTTAGCCAATTTCACATTGCATTATGAATTTTCGTTCTCAATTAATTTTAATTTTTAATTATTTGATTTAGTTTAATTATATAAAGTATTTGTTAGTATGCATTTTTATGGAATAAGTTTAGAGTTGGCGAATTGACGAGTTTAGTGATTTTGGCATTTTGTTTAAACGGTTTTCATATTAGGATGGTTTGTGCGGTTATTTAATGACAATTAACAAAAATTATAATGACCTAATTACAATGGAGACTCTACCGAAATTTTAGCGTAAAAGGATTATAAAACAATATATAAATTAAATAATAAATTACAAACATATTTAATACTCCATACATTTTAAGTAATAATTTGAAATCAATAAGTTAATGCTCTATTTTACACTCCAAAATAATAATCACATAATATCTTCATGATTTTTCACTTCAAAAAGTATTTAGTTATGAATTTAATATTCCAAAATAAAAGATATATTTAAATATTAAATTATAATAAATAGCTCTATATATTGAACACTCCCAAAAAGTATTACTACTCCTTAATAGACATGTTGAAACTTTATTATCTTCCAAGAATATGAGCTACAAAAAATACTTTTAAGTTATTAAGAAAAAAAAGAAAAACAATTAAAATAATAATCATTCAAGATAAAAGATTATTACATATTAAATTATATTTTAATGCTGCATATATCATAATCAATACCTTCATTCACAATTAATACCGTCATACTAAATTAATACATTCATACAAATTTAATACCTTCAGGATCTGTATTAGAAAATACTTCACAATAAAGCATCTTATGACAATGCTGCAAAATTAACTTTATGCATTTCAAGTCCATCTATATTAACCATATGGATCGTCCTGTTGTCCATTATGGCCCAGAATCTCAGATATATATGATGTCCTTAGGCTACAGGTGGGTTATAGGTGTACGTTAGTTTGGGATGGGCAGTTGTTGAATCAGAAGTTTCGGTTGCGACGCATCGACGATTTCTGAGATCTTATTAAGGATCGCCAATTACATCCCCGCATTGTCGAGTGTTTGTCCATGTGGTCTTACTATATCGTTGCGGTTGACCAGTTAAAGTTCGATTGGTCATTGATCACTGCTTTGATTGAGTAATGGATGCCATAGAGACACACCTTTCATTTCCTAGCAGCAAGGCCACCATTACTTTGACGACTCGATTGGTCTTTTTGTATAGTTACGTCTCATCTTTCCTTTTGATGCATTATACATGTGTGTTTATATTTTTATGACTTACTGAGTTTTGATTAGTTTCGTTTCAGAGATATTTCGAGTTGATTTGGACCCTTTAATTCTTGACTTACAAGCTTAAGTTAGAAATGTTCACCAAACTTTGACTTTTATGAAAACGACCCCGGAACGCTGTTTTGATGGATCTTATAGCTTCGTACCGTGCTTTTGGACTTGAGCGTATGCCCGGAATCGAATTTGGAAGTCCATAGGTTGATTTGTGTTGTTTCACCGAAATTTGGCAATTTGAAGTTGAAAAGTTTGACCATAGGTTGACTTTTAGCTGTTGGGCTCAAATTTGATTTTGGGACTTGGAATATGTCTGTTATGCTATTTAGAACTTGTTTGCAAAATTTGGTATCATTTGGAGTTGAATTGATATGATTCAGACGCTTAGTTGCAATTCTATTAGTTCTTGAACTTTACTGGGAAATTCATGCGTTTTAGTGTTCGATTCGTAGTTTTAGATGTTATTTTTGTATTTTGATCGTGCGAATGAGTTCATATGATATTTTTTGTGTGGATGTTAGGTTTGGAGCGCCGAGAGCTTAAATGAGTTTCAGACATGTTTCAGAATGCATTGAACTGAAAATTGAACTGCTGGTGTTGCTGGTGCTCTACTATCGCAATTGCTAGAACCAACCTCATAATTGCGAAAGTGACAGGGGGTCTCTGATCTCGCAATTGCGACTGGCCCCTTCGCAATTGCGAAGTCAGCAGGCCTGAGGCTTGGGTCGCTTTTGCGAATAAGCGAAGAAGTCCAGCTTCGCAATTACGAAGCCTTTGTCGCAATTGCAATAATTGTTGAGGATGTCAGGGTTCGTAAATGCGATCCCTGGTTCGCAATTGCGACGATTCGCAAATTCGAACCCTGGTCGTAAATGCGACATCTGCAACCGGACAAAAGGGGGGAGTCGGGATTTTTCAACATATTCTTTCATTTTAGAACCCTTGACTCGGTAGGAGGTGATTTAGATATGGAATTTTCATCTACAAATATTGAGTAAGTGATTCTAATCAATTTCTAACTATATTTCATCAATATATCTTCTTAACATCAACATCAAAGTTGTGTGAATCAAAGTGAAAATTTATGAAACTTTGTCAAGTTTTTGAAAAATAAGGATTTGAGATAACAGAGAAAATTTGGACTCAGATTTTGAAACTAATCATGTATATGGACTCGTGGGATTATGGGTAGTCGTAATCTACCCTTAGATCTGGATTTAACTGGGTGTTGGGGGGGAGGGGGAGGGGGGAGAGGTCAACTTTTTGGAAAAAGTGTAAAGATCACAACTTTATCTGTTGTAATTGTTTTCCATTGCATTATTCGATGATATTAAGTCAATTTTTGTTAGATTTGAGCCGTGTGGAGGCGAATTTTAGGGGAAAAATTATCTCTGAGGATTAAGTTGGCCTAGATTAGGTAAGTATCCTTCCTAACTTTTTATGGGCTAACTACCCGCCGCTAAGACTTAAGGGTAAATTTTATCAAGTGGTGGTTCGACCGACTATGTTGTATGGGGCTGTGTGTTGGCCAGTCAAGAACTCCTACGTGCAGAAGATGAGAGTAACATAGATGGATATGTGGGTGTACCAAGAGAGATGGATTAAGAATGAAGCTATCCGGGATAAAGTGGGGTAGCCTCCGTGGAGGACAAGAGGCGGGAGTCGAGGCTGAGATGGTTCGAACATGTTTAAGAGAAGAAGCATTGATGTTCCTGTCAGGAGGTGTTGCGGCCAAACACACATACAAGTATACGCAGCCGTCAAGTAATAAAGTGACTAAAAGTCGGATGTCGAACCCACGTGGACTTGTGATTAACTATTTAACTAAATTCCTAATTACCTAAACAAGAATTAAGCCTAGAAATATTCGATTCTAAATAATCAAAATAAAGGAAAATAAATGGTGAACTCTGAACAAAGAAAGAACATATTTTTATGTTATCCGTGCGATGAAAACGATCTAGGGTTATGGGCTATATAACATTCCTATTGTATTCTTCAATAAAATTGATTAACTAATTTATCTAGTTTATTGGTTGACAGGGTTAATATTGCTCATAAGAATCTTTCGAGTTCTTACTCGCTTATTCAAGCTAACCTAACGCCTATATGTCTATGGAATTAGAACTAACAAGAATGCGTTTATAATTCCTATAAATCAACCAAGCAAGGCAATTAGGTATATGTCTATCCTAACAGCGAATCTGTTCCCCGATGCCCGGGTTCAAGAACTTGCTCTACTCAATCCTATATGTAATCTAGAATTCCCACTTTCGAGTTCAATTCTAGATTCGTAGATAGTATTCAATTGGTGATCAAACAATAAATAATTAAGCACAAGATTGAATAAATAAACCAATACGATAAATCAAGAAATCAAAATCAATATCCGAATAACAATAGTCATGAAAGAACCACAACCCTACGTGAAGTTTAGCTCCACATCAACATGGTAGCAAAACAACAAATCAGACAAAGAAACATAAAAATTACTAAGTTTGGTGGAAGAAAAAGATAAAACCCGGCCTCTACGGGGGCTCTGTGCTTGTGTTTTCCTCTAAAAGTCACGTTCCCCCTCTCCAAAATAGGTTTAGGGTGCTTTCATATGAGTTGGGGCGTCTTGGATTCAAAATAACAGAGTCCTAGTCGGAATAGGGAAATTTCACGTGTTGAGCGTCCAAGGAAACGTGGGGCGCTAGCCCTGGCGCTTGAATATTTTAGCTGCTGGAAACTGCGCCACAGCCAGCGCCCCACGCTGGCTGTGGCCCTCACAATTCACTTTTTACCTTTTTGCTTCGATTTCGCTCCAATTCGCGCCATTTCGTCCCAAATTGCATCCGAATGGTTCCTACACATAGAAATATCACAATTTAGCACAAACCATCATATTAAACATCTCAAATCTTCAAGACATGAGCAAAATCTGAGTCAATATACATCAAAATATGCATACATTAAGCCAAACATAAGGAGGTGTGAGAGGTTGGCCATGGAGAGTCTGAGAAGAGGTTGAGGTAGGCCTAAGAATTAATGGGATAGGTGATTAGGTAGGACATAGCGCTGCTTCAGCTCACTGAGGACATGGCCCTTGATAGGAGGATGTGGAGGTCGAGGATTAAGGTAGAAGGTTAGTAGGTAGTTTATAGTTGTTCACCGATAGTCTTAGTAGCATGCATTGTTTCACCAAAGAACTAGATTCTTTGCCAAAGCTATTTTAAGAAGAACACGGGTTTCTGATAACCAAATAATAAGCTAATAATTGCAAGTAAATTTGTAAATGGAAAGCAGTAAGATGCGCAAAAAGTAAGGATATTGCAATAGTAGTTCGAATGTGTTTACAAGTTATATTTTACTCCCTTATATAGGGAATTTCTTAATATAACGTCTACCCTTTTCAGTGATTGAGCATTAATGACCAATAATGGCATAATGTAACGTTACAATGATTAACCGTAACTGTTGCGTGAAGGTCATGTAACGTTTGGCTCATTAATTGAAGATCTCCGAATCTGCCCTTTATTCTGGCTTGATTCATCCTGCCCGTGTCTCTTCATCTTCTCAATTAGGTTAAGATTCCCGTATCTGATTATCCGTGGGTATGCTATTCCGTGCCTCTTTGCCTCGTACCTCTTCATGAAGTTTCGTCCAGTTGTCACGTTTTCATTATTCCACATAGATTGCTGAGTCATCACAATTATTACACGTGTGAAGCTCTTTTTTACCAATATAGATAGCCCCCCCACTTACCATTTATTTATCGATTAATACTTGGTAAGTGGATACTCATTTATGGCGGGAATATTTTTTCGCCGCTTCACTCGTAACATTGCATCCATCTCTGAACGTAGGCGTCGCTTGTCACTTCCATTTAATGCCTGTGCCACATGGCGTTCCCGGATTGGTTCTGCAATTGTTTCGCGCCTTTTAGGGCTTTTTGCGGTTGCATCAGTCACGAAGTGACAACTTCAATTATGACTTTCACATCAATGTTTTTTCCATTTTTTGACGGTTGCCTTTGAGTATAAATACCCCTTTTTCTTTCTTTACTTTCATGAAAAACTTCTAACTTTCATTCTTCGTTTGCGAATTCTTTGTCTTTGTAAATATGTCTTCTTCAAATCAGCAATCTAAGAAAGTCATTAATGTAGATGATCTGACTCCTTCTTATGCTCCGACACGGAGTAGGAGAGGCGGTGGGCTTAGGAGTTTAGGTTCTACTCCCTCCAGGGGTTCCTCTTCTTCTTATGTTACTCCCCCAGCTTCTTCTAGGTTTGCCATTTCTTTAACTTCTCCAAGGGCTAGGGCTTCTAGATCTTCATCAAGAGGTAGAGAACACAATGAACCTCTGCGTGAGTCGAGGGTCGACGAGATAGTACCTGCGAAGTTTTCTTTTGCTAGGGATAGTTAGGCCTTAAAAGAACAACTTTCTTCGATGTCTTCTCACGACGGTGCTAACATGTACCCTACCCAAATAACTGAGGGTTTAGTATCTCTTGTACGCAAGGACTGTTATTGGAAGCCTAATTTTCCTGTTGTTGTTCCCAACGGTAATCAAAGAATAACCTCTTACAAGGCTGGGTATTCTTATGTTTTTACTTACCCTTTCACATTAGGATTCAAGCCTCCTATTGACCCCGTTATCATCGAGTTTTGTTGATTCTTTAAAGTTTGTCTGGGACAAGTCGGTCCTCTCATGTGGCGAGTTGTTGTGTGCCTTAAATATTTGGCCAATTTAGCTTCGGTCCCCTTTACCTTTTATCATCTCATCCACCTCTATTCTCCGATGCTTTTCCGCCAAGGAGTGTTTACTCTCACGGCTAGGAGTAAAAGGGTGTTAGTGATTCCTGATGATGATAAAGACCTAGGGTGGTTCCTCTGGTATGTTGATGTTCCTACTGTTGGTTTAGTAGGTGAAGAAGATCTCCCCTTCCTTGAGAAGTGGAATCTTGCACGTGAGTACAGTTTTGCTTACATTCCTTTCCTTTGTTATTGATACTTTATCTGTACCGTAACTGTTTCTTTTCTTTGCTGCAATCATGGGAACCGTTGAGAATGTCTCCGGTTTTCGCGATTGGGTAGAAAAATTCTTGTTAATCGCTCCTTTAGAAGAACGTTCTTGGAAATACCTCTTTGGGAGGTTTGGCTGGAAGATTAAGACCCACGGTGAGCGAAGTTTTTTGTTTTTACTTCTTTCTTCTATTGAATTTTACCTGATCCCATTTATTTGGTAAGGTTTCCTGCTCGTGGTATTTCTGTTGCGGCTGCATCCGCTTCAAAGTTGTCCCTGGAAAAGGCCCAGGAGATCATTTCTGGTTCCTCCTCATCAAAAAGAAAAGCCAGTGGGTCCAGGACCTTAGAGAAGGAGGAGGAAGAGGAGGGTTCGCTAGTCCATAAGTCGCGTAGGAGGAAGGTAGTCTCTGACGACGAGTCTGCACCTGTTACTGACCCTCTTGTGCCCGAGTCTGAACTTTCTGCCCCCGAGGATGTGACTCTCTCTCCCGTTTGTGAATTAGTTGATCTCCTGTTCCGTGAAGGTTTTGGTACCATTTCTGATGAAGCCCCCCTTTCTGTTTTCTCTCCTCCTGCTCCTAAATAACTTCCTTCAGTTACTCCTGTTACTGTTTCTGCTCCCATGGCTATTCCTGCTTATGTTGTTGCTTCTGCTCCCGTGGCTTAAACGCTTTTAAGACTTCTCTACCCGTGGCTCGTTCATCTGTCCCCGCTTCCGTGCCTTCTGCTACAGAAGTAAGGTCTTCCAATAGGGGGAAGATGAGGCAGGTGGTGATAGAGGTTCCAGCAACGGGCAACCTCTTGAAAAAGTCGGGACAGGCTGACGTATGGTTGAAACCATTGATAGGTCCGACTGAGAAAGCTAAGCTGGAAAGCCATGGTTCCCTCACTTGGGTGGATGAGATTGTGAACTCGTCTTTAAAGGTAAAATTTGCTCTCTTTTGCATGTGTTCATATACATTCTTACAGTATCTAATTTATCTCCTTTTGTAGATCAATCTTGTAGGCACAGAATTAATGAAAAGGGTTTCTCAAACGGAGCAGGCAACAAGGGATTTCCGTATCGAGGCAGATAACTGGAAGCAGCAGTACGAGAGCTTACAACTTGAAGTGGAGGCAATGGAGGAAGAAAAGTGTACCTTGGAGCAACAAGTTAGGGTTATGGCAACAGAATTGGCCGTTGAGAAGGCGTCTTCGAACCAGGCAGGCAAGGACAAGAGTGTCTTAGAGTCTTCATTTGCAGAGGAGCTTTCCCGTGCCTTTGAGGAGATTCGGAGCCTGAAGGCCTTGTTGGACTAGAAGGAGGAGTATTCTGGTGAACTTGTTCAATCACTCACTCAAACCCAGGAAGACCTCTGTAACTCTTTGGAGAAGGTCCAGCTTCTGGAAAGGTCCTTCGCTCCTTTACAGGCCTCTCATGATGCTGCCGTGGCTGAAAGGGATGAGTTAAGAGCTAAAGTTGAACTGTGGGAGAAAGATTATGAAGCTCTTGAAGACAAAGCAGTCGTCGATGTTAGTTGGGATTATTTGAACTTCCGTCTTGACACATTGACGGAAATGGGCCTAGAGGGTTTTGACTTGGAAGTCGAAATTGCTAAAACCAAAGAGACAATTGAGAAGTCTCAGCAAAGTCAAAATCTCTCTTCACCAGAGGTTGAGGTCCCTGTTGCTCGTGTCTCTCCATCTCAATCCACTCCTTCTGCCAGTGAAGACAACCCCTCATCTGAAAAAGTTTAAGAACTTGGTTCTTTTTTTTTTTTTTTTTTTTTTTTTTTTGTATCAATTGGTGGTTACCCCCAGTCCCATCGGGGGTAAAACTTGGATCCTTCGTAAGTCCCCAACTGACATCTTAGGGGAACCCAATGTAAAAATTAATACGGCTTAGACTAAGTTAACATTTAGTTTATTTTGCCATTAGTATATCAATATCAATATCAGCATGACTTTAGTTTCCTTTGAGTTTTTGTTTCACTCTTTAAGTCTTTGCATGCTTTATTCTTGAGGTTTTCGGTTTACCTCTGAGTTTTACATTTATAAAATGCTTATATTATTCGTACCTTTTCATAATAGGCATGGTTTATGAAAGAGGGCCCTTTTTTTATCGACACTTAATGAAGAAGACGTCTCAACTTCATAATGGTGTAAATATACAAAAGAGAGATAAGAATTTTCACATGTTTTTCTTTAACAATGTTTTGAAGAAATTTTTGCATTGAACTTTCATAACATTTCACATGTGTTTGTGTATCGTCTATAACTCATTTTGCAACTATTTTCTTTTAACAGATTTGATATAAACTTGCACTCGTAACTGTTTTTCTTTTGTAACAATTTTTTCAAATTAATACAAGGGGATAACTGTTTTCGTTTATAAAAGTTTTAAATATAAGGGTATGAATTTTTACCCATAACAGTTTTTAAATGTATACAAGGATAATGCTTTTTCATCTGTAACTGTTTTCATTCACAACAGTTTTCTGAATAAGTACAAGGATAATGATCTTCCATCCATAACTGTTTTCATTTATAACAGTTTTGAGTAAGTACAAGGATAACGATCTTTCATCCATAACTGTTTTCTGTTACAACAGTTTTTGAGTAAGTACAAAGATGTGCATTTCTACCCGTAACTAATATTCTACCTTTAACCTGAACATCAATTTACATTTACGAATATATTTTTGAAACATTCGTTTACATGTACAAATATGTTTTTGAAGGTTTTTGAATCAGGCTTTGTGTTTTGAGTCTTTGGCTCTTTTTGATTCTGCTCATAGTACTTGACTTGTTGGGAAGATGGATCTTCAGGATCGAGCTTTGACTTTTTGATAGTCTTCTTTGCTTCATCTTTTCCCTCCATACTGTATAGTCCCCCAAGTGTTTGAGCTTTGAAGTATGAAATTTTGAGCACTTGAATATTCCTTCCTTGTGGTCCTTTTCTTGAAAAGGAAAAACATACCGGACTCGAAGGTATATAGTTTTTAGATGATGACTGTTTAACCCTTTAAAACGTCCATCATAAAGTTGTAACCCTAGACCGGGAATTCAGTTACTTCCTCGTGTATTTGCAGGTCTAATATCATCATCTGGTGATGGGTTAGCTTTTTGCCTATCATCTAAAACGGTTAGTGTAATTTCAACTGTACAAAAGTAAAATCGAACGTAATGATACCTGACCGGGGGTATTCATTTTACTTAGAAGTATTACTTCTTCAGATGAACAACATTCCAACTGGTTGGTAGGATTCTGTCGTTCATAGCCTCGAGCTCATAAGCGCCCTTTCCAGCAATGCCACGAACTTTGTAAGGTCCTTCCCAATTCAGATTTAATTTTCCTGCACCGGCTTCCTTCGTTGATTGGAAGAATTTCTTGAGAACGAAGTCCCCAATTTTAAAATATCTGAGGTGAGCTATTCTGTTGTAATATTGCTCTATAATTTGTTTTTGGGCCGCCATACGTATTAGTGCAGCTTCTCTTCTTTGCTCGAGCAAGTCCAGATTTGTCCTCAACTCGTCGTTGTTTGATTCTTCCGTTGCTGTTGTGAATCTTATGCTTGGTTCGCCAATTCACACGGGTATTAAAGTTCTGCACCGTAAACAAGCGTGAATGAAGTCTCTCTCGTAGCTGTTTTTGCAGTAGTCCTGTAAGCCCATAATACCGCCGGTAGTTCGTATGGCCAGTTTCCCTTGGCTCTTTCTAACCGTTTTTTTCAGGTTGCTAACGATGATTTTGTTAGTTGACTCGGCTTGCCCATTAGCCACGGGGTGATATGGTGATGAAGTGATTCTCTTGATTTGCCAGCTTTCGAAGAATTCTGTGATTTGTGAGCATATAAATTGTGGGCTATTGTCACATGCGATTTCCTTCGGTATTCCAAAGAGGCATATTATATTTCTCCATATGAAGATCTTCACTTCTTTCTCTCTCACCTGTTTAAAAGCTTCTGCCTCTACCCACTTTGTGAAATAATCAGTTAACACGAGTAAGAATCGTACCTTTCCTTTAGCTGGGGGAAGGAGTACCACTATGTCCATACCCCATTTCATGAATGGCCATGGCGATATTACTGGGTGAAGTAGCTCCGCTGGTCGATGCATGTTGTTAGCAAATTGTTGAAATTTGTCGCATTTAGCCACGAAACTCTCGGCCTCTTCTTTCATTTTGGGCCAATAATACTCTGCTCTGATTAGGGTTTTAACTAAGGATCTTGATCCTGAGTGGTTTCCGCAGTGTCCTTCATGCACCTCCTTCATAACGAACTCCATTTGATTGGGTCCGAGGCACTTAGCTAAGGGTCCCCCAAATATTTTGCGGTATAATGTGTCACGAATGAGGCAGTACCGTGCAGCGTTTCGGAGAAGTGCTTGAGCTGCTTTCTTGTCCTTTGGTACGATGCCATTCTCCAGAAAGTTTAAAATTTCGTACCAGGTTAAATGGTTAAATGTTACCTCATTTTTATCTTGGTCGATTGCTGAATGAAATAGGTGTATGAAAATTGCATTGTCTTTATTTGTCACTTCCGCAACTACTGCGAGGTTAGCTAATGCATCCGCTTCTGTATTTTCCTCCCTGGGTATTTGCATAACTTTCCATGACTGGAGTTGTCTTACCAGGTCTCGTGCCTTTTCCATGTATTTTTGTATCCAGGCCTCTCTAGCGGTGTAAGTACCCTACATCTGGTTCACCACTAGTTAAGAGTCACTTTTGATCACGATTTGCTCGATTGAGAGCTCTCGTTCCAGTTCAAGCCCTGCAATGACAGCTTCACACTCTGCTTCATTGTTAGTTATGGAATAACATTTAATAGCTTGCCGTATCTTTTCACCCGTAGGTTATATTAAAACAATTCCCAAGCCATCTCCTTTCACATTAGAGGAGCCATCAGTAAATAGGGTCCATATTCCTGGATTAGCCCCATTAAAGAGTTGTAACTCTTTTTCCACTTCAGGGATTATGCTAGTATTAAAATCAGCGACGAAATCAACTAAAATATGAGACTTTATTGCAGTCCTAGGCTGATATATTATGTCATGCTCGCTTAATTCTATCGCCCATTTAGCTAATCTTCCTGATAATTCTTGTTTATGCAGAATATTTCTCAATGGGTATGAGGTTACAACACTGATTGGATGACATTGAAAGTATGGCCTTAATTTTCTAGCTGCCATGATTAGTGTTAAGGCTAATTTTTCTAGATGTGGGTATCTAGTTTCAACATCTAATAAAGACTTGCTTACATAATAAATTGGAGATTGTTTACCTTTATCTTCTCTTACTAGTACTGCACTTACGACAATTTCTACAACGGGAAGATAAACATACAATCTGTCCCCTTCTTTTGGCTTAGACATCAATGGGGGTTTTGATAGATAGGCCTTCAGATCTTTGAGAGCCTGTTGACATTCTTCAGTCCATTCGAACTGATTCTGTTTTTTAAGAACTGAAAAGAATTTAAAACTCTTCTCCGAAGACCTGGAAATAAATCTTCCTAAGGCTGCAATTCTTCATGTTAGTCTTTGGAATTCCTTTTTGCTCGTAATTACATTAGGTATCTCATCAATAGCTTTAATTTGAGCAGGATTTACCTCTATTCCTCTATTTGATACAAGGAAACCCAAAATCTTACCCGATTCTACGCCAAAGGCGCATTTTTCTGGATTTAGCTTCATGTTATACCTGCATAGGATTTCGAAGGTAATTGAAATATGTTGGAAGTGATCTTTCGCTTGTGTTGATTTGACCAGCATGTCAATTTATACCTCCATCATTCTCCCCAGATGTTCTTAGAACATCTTGGTCACTAGCCTTTGATACGTGGCTCCAGCATTTTTCAGGACAAACGGCATGACCTTGTAACATAAGCCATCCTCTTAATCGATCACTTGGTTCTTGAATGATCCTTGCTTTCTTTGATTTTGCTTGTCAGGCATGAAGAATGGATCTTCATTTAGTTTATGAGTCATCACTTCCGGAGGAATACCTGTCATGTCTGAATGGGACCAAGCAAAGCAATCTGCGTTAGCCTTTAAATATTCCATTAACTTACCTCTTCTACTGGGGCTTAGCCTCGTGCCTTTGTGGAATTTTTGTTCGGGCTTCTGCTCAAACAGTGGAATAGCTTCGAGCTCCTCCATAGTCGTTTTGATATGCTCGTCCTCTTCAGGTTCCTGAATGACATCAGGTCTGGAATCCATGTCTGTATGTTTTGATACTTCTTCCGAGGTGACTTGATTCACTTTCTCGTGGTTATCTTCTTCCGCACCTATTTGAACAACAGTTTCTCATGTACCTGTTTGAATGAATCTTTCGTCTTTTGATTTCTCCGCTTCTTCATTTTTGTTAGAATATGCTACGGAATTTATATTCCTTGAGGTTTGTTGATCGCCTTGAATCTGTTGAATTCCCCATTTTGAAGGGAATTTAATTACCTGATGTAAGGTAGATGGTACAACTTTCATGTCATAGATCCATAGTCTCCCCATGATTACGTTATAGGCCATGTCAGTATTGATAACTTGGAATCTAGTATTTTTGATTACTCCCTCTGCATAGGTTCTAAACTCAATTTCCCCTTTTGTTATGACCGTAGAGTTGTCAAACCCAGATAAGGCTCGTGCTTTTGGGATTACTTGATCCTCTATTAGCATTTCTTCCACAACTCTAGACAAAATGATGTTGACTGAGCTACCTGGATCAATCAACACTCTTTTTACGTTAGTGTCATGTATAAGTAGGGATATTACCAATGTGTCGTTGTGCGGAAGCATTAATCCGTTGATATCTGCATCGTCGAATGATATATTGTCTGCTTCCAAGTCTTGACGAATCCGCTTCCCATGAGTAATTGTGAATTTTGTGGTTCTTTTGCTGATTACTCCGTTCACATCCTCACCTCCATGTATCACGTTGACTGCTCGTTTTGGAGATGGTGGTTTTGGGGGCTCTTGAATGTTCTTCATATATGCATGCTTACCTTTTTCACTAAACAATTCTGTTAGATAGCCCTGTTTTAATAATTGTTCGACCTCACCTTGCAAAAATCTGCAATCCGACGTTCTGTGCCCATAATCGTTATGGAATTCACACCAGAAGTCTGGATTCCTTCTATTTGGGTTTGACCTCATTTCTTTGGGCCATCGAACCTTGTCGCCCATATTTCTTAGTATTGTGATTAATTCAGAAGTACTTACATTGAAGTTGTGGTCTCCAATTCTTGTACTACCTCTGCTTCGTTCATCACGATCCTTTATGGATCTTGATAAGGATGAGCTCGTATCTCTATTTGAGGGCCTGTATTCTGATCAGGCATTTTCAAACCTGGGATGAGTTTCTCGTCCTGAAGGTCCCATATAAGGGTCGTACCTGTTCTTACATGTTCTCCTTTCTGGTTCGGAGCGTCTGGAACTGGTTCAATCTTCAGCTTTTGATTGAGCAATGGTGTCTTCTTCTATTCATAGTTTAGTGTTATACCTGTTATAGACGTCGTTCCATGTTGTGGCTAGGAATTCCCTCAAGCTTTCCTTGAGTCTCCTCGTGGCTTCAGAGCTTTTATCATTTAAATTGCTTGCAAATGCCATGACTGCCCAATTGTTAGGTACCCTTGGTAGCAGCATTCTTTCTCGTTGAAACCTGTCTACAAATTCACGAAGCAACTCTGCGTCTCCTTGTTTTATTTTGAATATGTCTTCCATTCTTTTTTCGACTTTTTGCACCCCGGAATGCGCTTTTATAAAAGAATTTGCAAGCTCAGCAAAAGAGTCAATAGAATTTTCGGGTAGAAGGGAATACCATGTTAATGCTCCTTTGGTAAGTGTTTCTCCGAATTTCTTGACTAGGACTGACTCAATTTCTTGTTTAGTCAGGTCGTTGCCTTTTACTCTGGTGGTAAAAGCAGTTACATGATCACATGGATCGGTCGTCCCGTCATACTTGGGAATATCATGCATTTTGAATTTCTTGGGGATAGGCAAGGGTGTTGCACTTGGCTTCCAAGGTTGTTGAGAATATCTATCAACATCAATGCCTTTGATGACATGTGGTACTACAGGGATTTTCTCAATTCGATCGTTTTGTTCCTTCACCTGTTTTTGCAAGGTTAGTAATAAAGATTGTAATTCCTGGTTATTGGACATACTTGGTCTCGCTTTAAGGGACTCATTTGGAGCGCCTCCGCTTCCTGAGTTTGCTAACCCGGATTGTGGGTTTTCCACAGTTACGGTGTTGTTAGGAGGCGGCGTAGGTGATACAACTAGTAATCCTCGCATGAAATCTTGTAAAGCCTGAGTCACATATTCACCAACCATTTGCTTTACCTGATCTTGTTCTCCTGTTTGTTCATTTGCGTTGTTATTATTGTTTTGAGTCGTGGATCTGTCTGGGGAATGCTCCCTTGAGCCCCGTGGGGTTCCTGAAGGTGATGGAACTGGAGTTCCACTTCTCTGTTGGTTGTTGTCGTTAGCGTTCGACATAATTCTCATAATGTTATTTGAGAAGAAACAAAGATTATCAGATTCCCGGTAACGGAACCAATTTGTTTCACCAAAGAACTAGATTCTTTGCCAAAGCTATTTTAAGAAGAACATGGGTTTATGATAACCAAAGAATAAGCTAATAATTGCAAGTAAATTTGTAAATGGAAAGCAGTAAGATGCGCAAAAAGTAAGTATAGTGCAATAGTAGTTCGAATGTGTTTACAAGTTATATTTTACTCCCTTATATAGGGAATTTCTTAATATAACATCTACCCTTTTCAGTGATTGAGCATTAATGACTTATAATGGAATTAATGTAACGTTACAGTGATTAACCGTAACTTTTGCGTGAAGGTCATGTAACATTTGGCTCATTAATTAAAGATCTCCAAATCTGCCCTTTATTCTGCCTAGATTCATCCTGCCCGTGTCTCTTCATCTTCTCAATTAGGTTAAGATTCCCGTATCTAATTATCCTATGGGTATGCTATTTCGTGCCTCTTTGACTCGTACCTCTTCATGAAGTTTCGTCCAGTTGTCACGTTTTCATTGTTCCACATAGATTGTTGATTCATCATAGTTATTACACGTGTGAAGCTCTTTTTTACCAATACATGCATGACGCTTCATATTCTTAGATTTTTATTATGTTATGTGGTTTTCTTCGCCTCAGGTATTGTATTCCCTGTTGCTATTATTTGGTACTACTTATCTTTATCTTTCCCTTTTTCTTTCTCTTCCATCTTTCTTCCTTTCTTGCTTTCCTCTTCTTCTTCTTGCCCTTCCTGAGCCGAGGGTCTATTGGAAACAACCTCTCTACCTGCATTAGGTAGGGGTAAGGTCTGCGTACAGACTACCCTCCCCAGGCCCCACATGTTTGGATCAAACTGGATTTTTTGTTGTTGCTATTGTTGTTGTTGTGCTATGTGAAAGCCATATACGCAAGATGACGAGTGGGTACACAGGTTGTACGTGGTATTTGACCGGTTTAGGCTACTTAGACTCTTTCCATGCTTTAATTGGATTGTCATATCATGTTTTAAATTGTCGAAGTCAATCTATTCTTACTTGTATTAGTGTATCCTTACATGCCTTATTTGACTTTGTTAACACTTGTTCTATATTTACTTGATACTTTGCTCTTATGCTTTAGTTGAAGTTGTTGCCTCTTTCATTGTTACATGTTAGCTATTCTATTGTTGACTTATCCTTATTTGAAGTCATTGATACATGTTATCTCTTCCATTGTTGATTTATCCTTACTTGAAGTCATTGTTACATGTTATCTCTTCCATTTTTGACTATCCTTATTTGAAGTCATTGCTACATGTTATCTCTTCCATTATCCTTACTTGAAGTCATTATTACATGTTATATATTCCATTGCTGACCTACCCTTATTTGAAGTCATTTTTACATGTTTATCTCTCCCATTGTGATTTATTCTTATTTGATAGCGTGGTTACACATTATCTCTGTCATTGTTGAGTTATTGGTGTTGAGATAGTTAATGTCCGTATCACATTGATGCGAAGTTGTTAAATTATTGAGATAACTTTCTTGTTGAGAAATTTACTTTTATAGTTATTGCTGATATTCTTGTACACTTTGTGGTTGAGCCATGGTCTATTGTTGTGGAAATATTGATATTGTTGATTATTGGTAAGTTGTGGCATATGGACGTATTCGGCAGTATAAGGATAGGGGATATGGGTTAATGTGCATGCGGCAGCATAAGGTGGCACTTATGTGTGTGTTGCTTGTAAGGTAATTACTTGAAGCCACACGGCGTCATAAGGTGGGCTAAAGTGTGTGTAGCTACTTCGGGAAAAATGTTTTCAAAACTATTTAAATGTAAGGCTCACGTGGCGATGTAAAGAAAGATTGTGATTGAAATTTAGAAATGTGAATACGAGGCGGTACCTCGGTTGTGATTCTTATCATATATAAGGCGATACGTCGGTTGTGATTCTTGTTGTATACGAAGGGGTACCTCGGTTGTGATTTTTGTTGTGTATCTCATGCTGAAAAGACCATTTGGTGGAACACTTCTTGTCACTTTTATTCTTCCTTGTCTTATTAGTTTTTCCCGCGTTTGTGTAAGGCCCCGTAACATTTTACCTAGAAACCCGCTACTTCGTGATGCCAAGATTAGATTTATGTGTTTCAATAGTAGTAAAATTGGATTGAACAATACGTTTTTCGAGTAAAGGGAAATTTTTTAAACACGCGTGCGTTTCTGCAACCGCATAATCACTCTGCGAACTGCATAATGGCCACGGAGTGTATCAGGGAGTCGGCAAATTTTGAGGCCAGTTATGCGATCGATTACGCGGTCGCATAATCAGTATGCGGACCACATATTTTCCGCATAATCACTCCCGATTTTCTGTGAAGGGAGTTCTACGGTGCATTATGCGACAACAGACCATGTATGCGGACCACATAATGTCCGTATACATGGTCAGTGATTTTAAGTTTTGAGGGATCATTCATGCGGTCTCTTTGCGGACTGCATATCTGTTATGCGTTCGCATATGCGACCGCAGACCTGTGTCGGGGCTCCAAATGTTTATTTCTTTTAACCCGATCCTGTATCGATAAATCACTTGTATAGTCCATTTTGAGCTCATTTCCTGATACTATAGAGTGAGAGAAAGGGCCTTCGAGGGAGAAAGTGATCCTCATTCCATATTCCTCAAAATTGCTGCTTAAAACACTAAAGATTTACAAGAGGTTTTCCATATCAAAGGTAAGAATCTAAACTCAGCTCAGCAAAATTCTAAAATTTCTTCTAAAATGGGTACCTAGAAAGATAGTTCATGGGCTTGGGGTTTATTGTTTTGCATGCATGGGTGATGAGGGGGACTAGAATCAGTGTAGGCTAAAATAAAAGGCTAAGAATGGGGACTGGGCTGGTATAATCTATCATAAAAAGGCCACAAAACCTTAATGAACAGATGATGTATGATAAAATGCTCAAGTGAGCTAAAAATTATGATCAACTTCCTAATTTTGGTTCAGTTTGTCATATTGCTAAATAGATTGAGATTTCTAAGAGTTCCGGATAATTGTAGAGCCTAAAGAAGCACAATTGAGGTATGATGGCTAAAAACCCCTCTTCTTAGAAATCGGACCCCCATGGTGCCCCTACGATTTGGTGTAAGTTGTAAATCTTGACTGATGTAGCAGATGATATCGTAATTTGCTCTGTAGTAAAACTTCATGTGTAACATGTATTCAAATTCTCCCCGCCATGCTATGATTTTTACTTAATGATGTATTGGATCCGTGGAAAATGTGTTAAATTGCCAAAGGATGTGATAGTCTCTGCATGCCCATGTTTCATGTTGTTCTCATGTGTACTTGATGTTTTGCACTACACGATTTGTTGATGAACTTATGCCTCATCATATCCTAAGGTTTTAATGTGTCCTAGGATGTCTCGGAGCCGTGTCTAGTAGAGCCCTTCTTATACGTGCGTTGTCGACCACATCTATAATTAGGAGGGGATCGAATTGATTATAGAAACATGAGTTTAATTAGTCGATTTATTAGTGAAAAAGGAAAAATATTATCAAGAAGAGTGAATAGATTGACCTTGAAACAACAACGATTAATTACTCTTGCTATAAAACAAGCTCGTATTTTATCTTTGTTACCCTTTCTCAATAATGAGAAACNATGGATGTTTGTTGTCCCAACCATTCTTTTAGTCCCAAGCCCGCTAAGGAAAGGGCTGACAATTTGAAAGAACCAAGTCGACCGCTAGAACTACTGGTTTTAAAGCCCGAAATAAATAGGCTTTAGCGCTAGTAGAGTAGGATTGACCCGTAATACAGAACCTCTAGGCGTAACCTTTCGCTTAATACTAGAATCGAGAGTCGAAACATAGCATCCTACTTGGACATTTAGAAATAATACCCTTCTTTGTTGTTCTATATCGTGCGATAGAGCGGAATATGAGGTTGTTCCCCCTTTTAACTCGTGCATTGTTCTGACTTTCAGCTTATGTAACCTAAGAAGAAAGCGAGAATTAAGATTATCTCTTTTTCTAACAGATAAAAGAATCTAAAAATAAATATTCGATCGAGCTGTCTTTTTTCCTTCGATCCGTGGAAAGACTTAGTCCCAATGTAGTTGATCAACCTCTCGGACCAGCTATTGATCATCGCCTTGGTAAGCTATTGCCTCACCAACTAGCTAATCAGACGCGAGCCCCTCCTCGGGTGGATTCCTCCTTTTGCTCCTCAGCCTACAGGGTATTACCAGCCGTTTCTAGCTGTTGTTCCCCTCCCAAGGGCAGGTTCTTACACGTTACTCACCCGCCCGCCACTGGAAATACCACCTCCCATCCGACTTGCATGTGTTAAGCATGCCGCCAACGTTCATCCTAAGCCAGGATCGAACTCTCCATGAGATTCATAGTTGCATTACTTATAGCTTCCTTGTTCGTAGACGACTTAGTGGCTCTGATGAATTGTTGGAACCAGTCCTACATTTTGTCTCTATGGACCGAGGAGAAAAGGGGCTCGGCAGGAAGAGGAGTGTACCATGAGAGAAGCAAGGAGGTCATCCTCTTTCAAATATACAACATGGATTCTGGCAATGTAGTTGGACTCTCATGTCGATCTGAATGAATCATCTTTTCCAAAGAAGTAAATCTTTGCCTGCTAGGCACGAGGATAAAAAGTTCCAAATTCTGTCTCGGTAGCCAAGAAGCCAATGCCACCCCAGGAGTGGTTGTTGACCCTTCATTTGATGGTGCGGGAGAGGATAATCCCCCAGCTATTTCCCTTCCTGATTCATCTGCATCGGAACAGATTGCACCAGCTTCTACATCTATCGAGGGTGCCGGTTCCACCTCCAGCCCCAGCCTGTGGCCCTAGTGTTACTAATGAGGACCTCAGGGGAGCCATACCGATGTTGACTCATATAGTGGCTTCCTAGGCCCAAAGATCAAGTGTGACACCCAACTCTTCTAGCCAGCAAGGGGATTCTACTAGTTCTAGGGTGAACATATTTCTTCAGTTAGACCCTCTAGTGTTCACGGGTGCAAATCCCGAGGAGGACCCCCAGGATTTATTGATGACAAGACCCTCAAAGTTATGCGTGCAACCGAGACAGAGGGAGTGGATTTGGCTGCCTACCGTCTGAAAGGGGTGGCCTATTCATGGTTCAAGTTGTGGGAAGACTCCCGTGAGGAGGGAAGTCCTCCAGCAAGGTGGAATGAGTTTGTGGATGCCTTTGTGGATCATTTCCTACTTGCCGATACAAGGGCAACCCGCGCAACGGAGTTTGAGAATCTGAAGCAAGGCAGTAAGAGTTTGTGGGAATACCACATGGAATTTGCCCGCCTGTCTAAGTATGTTGTTCACATGTTACCCATTGTGGAGGCTAGGGTTCACTGGTTTGTTCAGGGACTTAGTTCTTTGACTATCAATGAGGCTTCTACGGCTGCCTTGAATTCGGATACGAATTATGGAAAGATGGTGGCATTTTCTCAGGCCATTGAGAACCATAAATTGAAAAACATGATGGAGCGAGAGGGTAGCAGCAATGCCCGATCAGAGGGCAACCTTCGGGAGTCATCTAGTGATAGGAGATCAGCTTTCAGGGGAGGGTCATCAGGGCCGTCCCAGTCTGTTGCACAGTCCTCAGCCAGTGCACCGCCATAAGGGCCTAGTCAGCAGTAGTAGTGGAGTCATTTCAGGCCCGGTCAGGGTAGCAGGGGACCCCACCAGCAGGGTCGGTCAAGAGGGAGATCTCAGCAGCAGCAGAGGCCCCCATGCCCCAGGTGCGGGAAGATGCACTTAGGGATTTTCTACATGGACTTGCCCATATGTTATGGGTGTGGGATGAGGGGCCATATTCAGAGGCATTGTCATGTATCTTGCCAGGGTGTGGGTAGGGGCACATCTCAGCTAGTCGGTCCAGCAGCTGCTACATCCTCAGCACCCTCACCGGTTCGAGGTACCTCAGCACCCGCAAGGCGTGGTGCAGCTAGGGGTGATGCACAGAGTTCGGGAGGACCTAGCCGATTCTATGCTATGAGTGGTTGTCAGAGTGCAGAGGCTTCTCCAGATGTCGTCACAAGTATATTGAATGTCCAATCTCATGATGTGTATGCCCTTATTGATCGTGAATCTTCTTTGTCTTATGTAACTCCTTATGTTGCTATGAGCTTCGGGATAGAACCGGAACAACTTCATAAGACGTTCTCTATATCTACTCCGGTTGGCGAGTCTATCGTGGCCGCGCGGGTTTATAGAGATTGTGTTGTCACGGTGCGTGGTCGGGATACCATGTCCAATCTCATTGAATTGGGGATGGTTGATTTTGATGTAATTGTGGGGATGGATTGGCTTTATTCATGTTTTGCCAAGCTCGATTGCCGAACCAGAACTGTGAGGCTTAAGTTTCCTAACGAGCCAATTGTTGAGTTGAAGAGGAACATTGTTGTGCCAAAAGGTATGTTTATTTCTTATCTTAAGGCCACGAAGATGATCAAGAAGGGGTGTATTGATTATTTGGTCCAAGTTACGGACACCAACGCCGAGGTGCCTACTCTTGAATTTGTGCCAATTGTAAATGAATTCCTCGATGTCTTTCCGGATGAGCTCCTTGGGATTCCTCCAGACATGGAGATTGATTTTGGGATTGATGTGATGCCAGACAAGCAACCTATATCCATTCCACCTTATAGGATGGCGCCGGCGGAATTAAAGGAACTAAAAGAATAACTGAAGGATTTGTTAGAGAAGTGTTTCATCCGATCGAGTGTGTCGCCTTGGGGCACACTGGTACTCTTTGTCAGAAAGAAAGATGGATCGCTACGAATGTGTATTGACTATCGGAAACTCAACAAAGTTACAATAAAAAATAAATACCCATTACCAAGGATATATGATTTGTTTGATCAATTGCAAGGTGCTAAGTTCTTCTCCAAAATTGATTTGCGGTCCAGGTATCATCAATTGAAGATAAGGGAGCAGGTATCAACTTTCAGAACCCGGTATGGGCACTTTGAATTTTTGGTAATGTCTTTTGGGCTGACAAATGCCCCGACAGCTTTCATGGATCTTATGAATCGAGTCGTCAAGCCTTTTCTCGACTCCTTTGTGATAGTGTTCATTGGCGATATTCTTGTGTATTCTCGGAACCCAGAGGATCACGCTGACCACAGGCTGTCCTGCAGACTCTTCATCAGCACCAATTGTATGCGAAGTTCTAAAAATGTGAATTTTTTCTTGAATCTGTTACATTTCTGGGACAAGTCGTCTCCGGAGAAGGAATTAAGGTTGATCATCAAAAGATTGAAGCGGTAAAGGATTGGCCTAGACCTACAACTCCGATAGAGATTCACAGTTTCTTAGGTTTGGCCGGATATTATAGGAGGTTTGTGGAGGGTTTTTCTACTCTTGCTGCTCCATTGACTAAATTGACGCCGAAGGTGGTCAAGTTCCAGTGGTCTGATGCTTGTGAGAAGATCTTCCAGGAATTGAAGTCAAGATCGACTACGACGCCGGTATTGACTCTGCCGGAGGGTACGGAAGGATTTGTGGTATATTGTTATGCTTCGAGGATCGATCTTGGGTGTGTATTGATGAAACATGGTAAGGTTAAAATTATGCTTCAAGGCAACTTAAGAATCATGAGAAGTTTTATCCAACACATGACTTAGAGCTTGCAACATTGGTTTTTGCATTACAGTTTTGGCGGCATTATTTATATGGGGTCCACGTGGATGTATTCACAGACCACAAGAGCCTTCAGTACATTTTTAAACAGAAGGAGTTTGATTCTAAGGCAGAGAAAGTGGCTTGAGATGCTCAAAGACTATTACATCGAGTTTTATATCATCAAGGGAAAGCTAATATGGTGGCGGATGCTCTCAGTCAGAAATCCATGGGTAGTTTGGCTCACTTGGAGGCTTTTCAAAGGCCATTGGTCCGGTAGGTTCACCAATTGGCTAGTTTGGGGGTTCGTCTTGCGGACTCTAATGAGAGATGAGTAATTATGCATAATAGGGCAGAATCATCGCTTGTTGCAGAAGTCAAGGAAAAGCAATATAATGATCCATTATTAGTACAACTGAAGGAGGGGATCCAAAGACACAAGACCTCATCTTTTTCTCTTAATATGGATGATGGTACATTACGATACCAAGGGTGACTATGTGTTCCAAACGTGGATGGTCTTCGAGAAAGAATCATGGCAGAAGCTCATACTTCTAGATATTCCGTGCATCCAAGCTCTACAAAGATGTATCATGATCTCAAAGAGGTCTACTGGTGGAATGACATGAAGAGGAGCGTGGCAGACTTTGTGCCCAGGTGTCCAAATTGTCAACAGGTGAAGGCCGAGCATCAACGTTCTGGTAGATTGGCACAAAGCAAAGAAATTCCAATGTGGAAATGGGAAATGATCAATATAGATTTTGTGGTTGGCTTACTGCGCACTCCGCACAAGTTTGATTCAATTTGGGTGATCGTGGATCAACTCACGAAATCAACACACTTCTTACCAGTTAAATCCACGGACACCACAGAATAGTATGCCCAATTGTATATCATGGAAATAGTCAGGCTCCATGTCACTCCGGTTTCCATCATTTTCGATCGAGGGACCCAGTTCACAGCTAATTTCTGGAAGAAATTTCAGCAAGGTTTGGGTACGCAGGTGAATCTTAGCACGACTTTCCATCCACAGACTAACGGGCAAGCAGAGCGGACTATTCATACACTTGAGGACGTGTTGCGTGCTTGCGTTCTTGATTTCAAAGGTTGCTGGGACGATCATTTGCCACTCATTGAGTTGGCTTATAGTAACAACTTCCATGCTAGTATTCATATGGCACCATTTGAGGCATTGTATGGTAGGAGATATAGATCCCATATTGGGTAGCTCGAGGTCGGGGAAGCAGAACTGATACGGCCAGACCTTGTGCATCAGGCTATGGAAAAGGTTAAGATCATTAAGGAGCGGTTGAAAATTGCTCAGAGTCGCCAAAAATCTTATGCGGATGTTCGTCGTAGGGATTTGGAGTTCAAAGAAGTTGATTGGGTATTCTTGAAGGTGTCCCCCATGAAGGGTATTACGCGATTTGGAAAGAAAGGAAAATTGAGTCCGAGGTATGTCGCGCCGTATAGGATCAGTCAAAGGATCGGTCAGGTAGCGTACAAACTTGAGCTACCACCCGAGATGTCGTTGGTGCACCCGGTATTCCATGTATATATGTTGAAGAAAGTAGTGGGAGATCCATCAGCTATTGTGCAAATAGAGACCATTGAGGTTAATGAGGAATTTTTGTATGAAGAGCTTCCCGTTGCCATTCTTGATAGGGAAGTTCGGAAATTGAAAAACAAAGAGATTGCCTCCGTAAAAGTAGTGTGGTGAAACCAGCAAGTTGAGGAGGCTACTTGGGAGGCTGAGAATGAAATGAAAAAGAAGTACCCGCATTTGTTTGAATAACCATGTAATAATTCTATGAAGTTGTTTACCACAAATTTTGTATCACTTGTTCCGCTAAGGCAAAGATATTCCTTCTTAGCTATATGTTCCTTATGAAGCCTCGATTAGTGTTATTTTGTGTTCCGTTGTGTTATTCAATCATCACTACTAAAAAAGCAGGTTTTAGTGATAAACAAATTTTGTAGCTAAACAGAAAGATTCGTTGCTAATCTTATTTAGCGACGTATTATCAAGAAATTCTATTTGTTACGAGCGTTTTAGCGACAGATTAGCGACGACGTTCGTAGCTAATTGAATTTTTTGCAGTGCATAAATATCACCCAGGAGTATTTAGCCTTGCAAGGTGGTCCTTGCTGATTCACACGGGATTCCACGTGCCCCATGCTATGTTGTTAGAATGTGTTTCTGGGGTTCTCTAGTAGGTGGATAGGCTTAGCTACAAAGGAAACTCTCACAAAAAATTTGGAAAAATAGGCAGTTAGACAAATTTGGAACTGATGGTACATGGTATAAAAACTGAAGATGCATAGAGAACTATTAAGTAAAACATGATCCTCATTCGAGGAGGAATTATCTTAGTGAGAGAGGATGTAAGGCCCCGTAAAATTTTACTTAGAAACCCGGTACTTCGTGATGCCAAGATTAGATTTATGTGTTTCAATAGTAGAAAATTATTCGTGTTGAACAATACGTTTTTGGAGTAAAGGAAAATGTTTTAAAAGCATATGCGTTTCTGCGGCCCATTGTGCAGCGGCATAATCACTCTGAGGACCGCATAATGGCCGTAGAGTGAATCAGGAAGTTGGCCAATTTTGAGGCCAGTTATGCGGTCGAATACACGGTCGCATAATCATGATGCAGATCGCATATTGGCCGCATAATCACTCCTAAGTTTCTGCGGAGGGAACTCTGAGGTGCATTATGCGACTGCAGACCATGTATGCGGACCGCATAATGGCCGCATACAAGGTTAGTGATTTTAAGTTTTGAGGGCTCATTTCTGCGGTCTCTTTGTGGACCGCATATATGTTATGCGGTCGCATATGCGACCGCGAACCTGTGTCGGGGCTCCAAAATTTTAATTCTTTTAACCCATCGATAAATCACATGCATAGTCCATTTTGAGCTCATTTCCTGATACCATAGAGTGAGAGAAAGGGTCTTAGAGGGAGAAAGTGATCCTCATTCAATATTCCTCAAATTCTTACTTAAAACACTAATGATTTACAAGAGGGTCTCCATATCAAAGGTAAGAATCTAAACTCATCTTAGCAAAATTCTGAAATTCCTTCTAAAATGGGTACCTAGCAAGATAGTTCATGGGCTTGGGGTTTATTGTTTTGCATGCATGGGTGATGAGGGGGCCTAGAATCAATGTAGGCTAAAAATAAGGCTAATAATGGGGAATGGGCTGATATAATCTACCATAAAATGGCCACAAAACCTTAATGAACACATGATGTATGATAAAATGCTCAAGTGAGCTAAAATTTATGATCAACTTCCTAATTTTGGTTCAATTTGTAACATTGATAAATAGATTGAGATTGCTAAGAGTTTCGGATAATTGTAGAGCCTAAAGAAGCGCAATTGAGGTATGTATGGCTAAACCCTCTTTTCTAAGGAATCCGACCCGCATGGTGCCCTTACGATTTGGTGTAAGTTGTAAATGTTGACTGATGTAGGAGATGATATCGTAATGTGCTTGTGTAGTAAAGCTTCATGTGTAACATGTATTCAAATTATCCCCGTCATGCTATGATTGTTACTTAATGATGTATTGGAGTCGTGGAAAATGTGTTATATTGCCAAAGGATGTGATAGTCTCTACATGCCCATGTTTCATGTTGTTCTCATGTGTACTTGATGTTTTGCACTACACGATTTTTTGATGGAATTGATAATAATGTGAAATGTGTGGGAAGGAACTTGAATTGTGAAATGCGGCCAAGTGCCAAACATGAATTAATAATTGTGGTCACTAGCCTTTACTGAATTGAAATATGTGCGTGAAATGAGAGATGGGATGATTGATAAAATTTGAATGTCTTAAGTAAGACAGCCTAGCCTATCGGGCCGTAATCGGACACCATGCTGCACACATGGTGGTACTGTGCTATGAACTAAATTGGAATTGAAACAGGAATTTGTGTTGTGGACACATATCTCTAAGGGAGACGACCTAGCCGATCGGGTTGTGATCGGACTCCATATAAACGTACGGTGGTAGTGTGAATAATAAGGTGTTAATGCTAGTGATGGCCAAGCTAAAGTTATATTGATTCCTCTTGATGGCTTGAGGTGATGCCTACGTTCTCATTGATTTCTTGATTAATTTCTTTCCTTCTTGCCTTTTATTGATTTTTCCTCTTCCAAGGAGATGGTGTTTGGTTATGCATACTAGTACTATTCGATGGTACTAACGCCCCTTTTGCCGGGGGTGCTACATCTTTGAATGGATGTCGATGATCCCACAACAGACAGTACCGATCGTAGCTAGCGGCGCATACCCCTTCTCAATGACCTTGGTAAGCCCCGTATTCTTCCAGGGGATGATGATGTACTTCTTTTGCTTATATGTTTTTACGTTTTGAGGTATAGCGAGGACCTTGTCGCCGGCATGGTCATTTCTGTCTTTTGTATCTTTAGAGGCTCTGTAGACATTGATGTTGGTTGTATATGGGTGTTGGAAAGGTTAGTGAACTATGTAATGCGTTGGATTTCAGTTTCACTAAATTGTAAGGTGTGTGTACTTTTAAATTTAATAAGGAGGTACCTAATGAATTAGCAACCCTTATATGCACATATATGTTCATTTCCCTGTTTAGCTAATGATAATGTATTCCTTTGGATCATGGGCGAGTCAGGTAGGAAAGGCTCAATAGGCTTGCTCGACCGGGTTCGCTCGGTTGTGCGCCGGTCGCGCTCCCCGAGGTTGGGCGTGACAGTTTGACTATTGCGGTTCTCCTTAATTGCTTCATATATGTTATCTATATGATTACAATTCTGTCTTTAGTCTATGTTATTGACTTGTACGTATCATTTATCTCTCCACTTTCTATTACGTCTCGCTGTTAAGTATTCATTCTGTTTATTATGTCCTAGTAGGTTTCTTGACCTGGTCTCGTCACTACTCTACCGAGGTTAGGCTTGATACTTACTGGGTACCGTTATGGTGTACTAATACTATGCTTATACACATTCTTTTGTGCATATCCATGTACCTCTGCTCGTGCTGGACATTAGTGTTTGATTGTAGCTGTTATCCGGAGACTTCAAGGTATACCTGCTTGGCGTCCGCAGGACTGAGAGTCACCTTCCCTTATCTTACTTTTTGTTGTATTTCTCATTTAGACGGTGTTGTAGAAGACATTCTAGTTTATTCTGTAGAGCTTATGACTCAGTTCCATCGATTTTTAGAAATGTGTTGTTGAGATCCTATTTTGGAAGTTTATATGAGTTTATCAATCTTGCTTTAGTATTTCTGTTGAGTATTTCAGTTAAATTATTATTAAACGTTAGGCTTACCTAGTCTTAGAGACTAAGTGCCATCACGAAATTCTAAGGAGGGAAATTGAGGGCGTGACAATTATGTTACAGGACATAGAGATGATATACAGATTGCCTATAGATGGTCATGCAGTATACTTCCAAAGGTGAGTAGGGATTGGAAAAAGGATCATTGGCATGATGAGATATTTGGACTCACTAGATTCCGTCCGGCTGAACAACACATCACTGGCGCTACTAGGTTGAACATGACGTCCATTACAGCTCACTTCGAGGCACGCGCGCCCATCACACAGGACACGTCATTGGAGGAGATTTAGCAGCAATCCCACCTATAGTTATTAATGATATTCGGTAGGATTCTGTTCCTGAACACGTCGGGAGATATTGCCAGCTTATGCTTCTTGCGTCATTTGAAAGTTCTGGGAGACTTGTCAATCTATAGTTGGGGCAGTTCTATTCTGGCGTACCTATATAGGGAACTTTACCGAGCTTCTATGGGTGGCACACTGATATTGATGATCGTCTATAATTGCGTATTTTAGTCGCTTATTACACTCTAGTTTACTGCACTTTAACTGAGTTTGAGCTTTAATCGCTAGTGTTTTGTACTAATTGTTTGTTTTACGCCTTGTAGGAGTGATTCCAAGCTATATAGATGTTATGGAATGAATTCAAGTGATTTGGAGCTTTGAAGTATAAGTAAAAGCCCAAGTAATTAAGCCGGGATCGTGTTCGGGGGTCAAATTTGATAGTTAAGAACAAACGAAGACTCGAGGAGGCATATTGCACATTGTATAGTAAAATGGACATAACTCTTTGCTCTGAACTCCATTTGGTCTATATAATATAAGATTGGAAAGCTAACTCAAAGGGATACAACTTTCATGTCGTACACCTTTCCAAATTCCAAACGGAACAAGGTGAAAAACGCGGTCGAAACCGCGACCGCGGACATGACGCACAAATGGGGCAGAAACTTTTCGATATGCGCGGCCACTAGCGTGGTCTTAGCATGACCGCGCTACTCCAGACCTGAAAAACTGTCCTTTATCGCGTAGGAGAAGGTATAATTGTTTGGGCCCGACCCTACGTGGTATATATACATGGACAAACGGTATTTTGAGGAGGTTGGATACACTTTTGACACAGATTCGACCTAAGGAGGCAGAGACACAATAGGATCAAGGCGGGGAATTCTTCTACGAGTGTTTCCTTCCTCTTCCTATTTTCCATTGTTGGTTATGACTTTTAGTATAGTAGTTTTACATACTATTATGAATAACTAATTTGTTATCTAGGGTTTTGATGGAACCTTTTGTAGGATAAATTCTTGTTATGTTTTTATATAATTGAGCCGTTGGATTTGTCTACTTGTTCAACTACGTGTTTATTGTTGTTGATTGAATGGCCATCGATTGAATGTGCCTATTTATTATGTATTGCTTGAGAAATGATACATATTTAGGTGGTTGTTTAACAACGTCACTCCTAACGTATGTGAGAAATAAATACATCTGGTTTAAAGGTAGGTTTAGAAATAACAAAGCCTTGACGTGGTCCTAATGAGCGGTTAGATAAAGCCAACTAGCATAGTTTGAGAGAATATATCTAGTAAATTATTGTAGTTGCTCGAGAGAGGATTACGGTACCTAAAGTGATCACAATCAGTAGAGAATACATAGGCGAAATTATAGAAAATATAGCGGGAAGAATTCCGACAATTGGGGAAATCATAACTCTAGACATCTTAAATTTAATCTCCAACCCTTAGTATATTTAGTTGTTAATTTACTGCTTTAGTTTATTAATTATTTAGTTAGATATAAGAATCTTCATTTTTATAACTTAGAAATTTATTCGAGCTTATCTTCTTAGCAATATTGAACAATTACAGCGAAACCTTAGTTCTCTGTGGGATTCGACTCCGGGCTTTTAGACCAGATTATATTTGTAGCGACCGCTTATCCTTTTTAGGACTAGAGTTGGGCGTGATCAAATTTTGGCGCCGTTGCCGAGGAACTAACGGTGTTGTTGTAGGTGTACATATTGCTAGGTTTCAAGTTTGAATTTTTTTTTCTTCAGTATTTGATTATTATTTTCTTTATTTAGTTTTATTTGTTAATTTGAAAAACATGCCATCATGGAATTATGAGAGTTTGTATGTTGGTAATTCTACTTTTGATCCTCGTTATGCATATTGTGGAGGAAATCACCCAGGGAAAAATTATCAAAATATTCCCGAGAGCGAGTTATGTGCACCAACTCAATCTTATGTGTGGAATGTGTGTGATATGTGTGGTGGTCAAGATGGCCACTTTCATGGTTGTGCTTATGTTTCTTATCTTCCCCCAACCCTTTACTTTGATGGCTCTCCTTTTTCTTGTGAAGTTAATAGGAACAAAGAACCGGGGATGATGACCTAAAAAAGATCGAGGATATGTTAAGGTGCCTTCTGGAACAAAATAATGAGAAAAATTTGCAGATAGAAAGGCTAGAGACAACTATTCGTAAGTTGGAGGCTCAATTGAGTCAAGTGATTGGAGTTGTTAATGCTCAACAAGCCAATATTGGGGATAGTATCCAAGAAGAGCGTGAACTTGAGGTGTTAATTGAGGAGGTCAAAGTAGAACATCAACAACCTAGCCAACTACAATTTGAGGATGTCAATGTTGAAGAAGTGAGACTAGAGTCAGCCAAGGACTTTGAGGATATAAATTTTGTTGAATCTAGTGTCATTGATGTTGAGGATGTTGAAAGTCTTGAAGTTCATGTGTTTGAGCGCATTGGTCCTCACTCCAAATATTTTTCCACATTGGGCTTGGATGATGATATGGAAATAGAGTCATCCGAGCCGATTGAGGAGTCAAGGAATGAAGAACAAGGTGCCTACATCCTAGAATTTTTCTTGCCAGAAAGACAGGACTACATACCTCATCTAAAAGCCAAGAAGTGTAAAATAGTACAATAGTTGCTTGGGCCAATTAGATTTGTTCCACCACCCTTGGAGCATAACCGAAAACTTGAAGCCAAATTGGAGGCTCAATTCATAAGTTCAAGGTGGAGGCAAAAAGTGATTCACGTCGTGCCGCGATGTTAAATCAAGCGCTTGTTGGGAGAATACTACATTATTTTTGGTCCAGTTAGATTCGTTCCACTGCCCCATGATCATAATCATAAGCTTGAATCAAAACTTGGGGTCCAATTCATAAGTTCAAAGTGGAGGCAAAAAGCGATTCGCGTCGTGCCGCAACGTTAAATTAAACGCTTGTTGGGAGGAAACCCAGCTTTACTGCTTTATAATAGTTGTTAGTTAATTAGTTAGAAATAAATATTATAATCTCTATAATTAGGAAATTGTTTGGACTTGTGTTTCTTAGCAATATTGAACAACTGTAGCTAAGCTTTAGTTCTCTGTGAAATTCGACTCCGGACTTTTAGACCGGATTATATTTGCAGCGACCGCTTATCTTTTTTAGAACTAGAGTTGGGCGTGATCAAATTTTGGCGCCGTTGCCGGGGAACTAATGGTGTAGCTGTAGGTGTACATATTGCTAGGTTTCAAGTTTGAACTTTTATTTTATTTGTATTTGAATTTTATTTTCTTTATTTGAGTTTTATTTGTTAATTTGAAAACAAATATGGAATTATGAGAGTTTTGATGTTGGTAATTCTACTTTTGATCCTCCTTATGATTATTTTGGAGGAAACCACCCATGGCAAAATCTTCAAAACGTTCCTGAGAGCGAGCTATGTGCACCAACTCAATCTTATTTGTGGAATGTGTGTGATGTGTGTGGTGGTAAAAATGGTCACTTTAATGGTTGTGCTTATATGTCTTATCTTCCCCCAACCCCTTACTATGATGGTTCTACCTTTTCTTGTGAAGTTAACAGGAACAAAGAACCTGGGGATGCAGAACTGAAGGAGATCAAGGATATGTTAAAGTGCCTTCTGAAACAAAATAATGAGAAACAATTGCAGATAGAAAGGCGAGAGGCAACTATTCGCAAGTTGGAGGCTCAATTGAGTCAAGTGGTTGGAGTTGTTAATGCTCAACGAGCCAATATTGGGGATAGTAGCCAAGAAGAGCATGAATTTGAGGTGTTAATTGAGGAGGTCAGAGTAGAACATCAACAACCTAGTCAACTACAATTTTAGGATGTCGATGTTGAAGAAGTGAGACTAGAGTCAACCAAGGACTTTGAGGATATAAATTTTGTTATGTTTTTATATAATTGAGTCGTTGGATTTCTCTACTTGTTCAACTACGTGTTTATTGTTGTTGATTGAATGGCCATCGATTGACTGTGCCTATTTATTACGTGTTGCTTGAGAAAGGATACATATTTAGGTGGTTGTTGAACAATGTCACTCCTAACGTATGTGAGAAATCAATACATCGGGTTTAAAGGTAGGTTTAGAAATAACAAAGCCTTGACGTGGTCATAATGAGCGGTTAGATAAAGCCAACTAGTGTAGTTCGAGAGAATATGTCTAGTAAATTATTGTAGTTGCTCGAGAGAGAATTACGGCACCTAAAGTGCTCACGATCAGTAGAGAATACATCGGCAAAATTGTAGAGAACATAGCTGGAAGGATTCCGACACTTGGGAAAATCATAACTCTAGACCTCCTTAATTTAGTCTCCAACCCTTTGTCTCGTTAGATGATAATTTTACCGCTTTCTAGTATTTGTTAGTTAATTAGATAAAATAAAATATTATAATCTTTGTAATTAGGAAATTGTTTGGACTTGTGTTTCTTAGCAACATTGAACAACTGTAGCTAAGACTTAGTTCTCTGTGGGATTCGACTACAGACTTTTAGACCGGATTATATTTACAGCGACCGCTTAGTCCTTTTATAAGGCATACTTGAGCGTGATGAGATATGAATAGATTTTTCAACTACAGGTAACATGATTACACTATTTTTCATCTTTGGTAACATATTTATTGCAAATTTTAATTTTCTCCATTCAGATAATTCGAAGAAACTTATGAATGGGCTTGGGAGAGAGTGTTACCTTTTTAGCCTGTTTGTCATCCTCGTCCACAAATCCATCAACCTCTGCAGTTCCAGCTCGGCCTACCTCTGCTCATTCGAGCCAGTTGCCTATTTTACTCCTTGACAGGCGACCATCCATTCGATGCTCTTCCTGGGGAAGCTTACATTCCTGATGCGAGCAACTCTCAGTAGCATGATGCTACGGGTCGTCCCATGTTAGTAATATTTCCTAATATATTATTATTTAATAGCATAATAATATTTTTATTGTGTATTAAAGGAGGCATCACTTTAAATATTTGTATAAATGTTTTTAGCTTCCCTCGACACCTGCGATGGAGTCGGTAGATTTGGGAGATCCTCCCCGAGGAGCCACGCATGTTTGACTATATAAACATTTAATTTTGACTTGGCCCACCGAGGCCGTTTATGGGGCATTTGCATCCGTACCCGCTTTTTGTGTCACGTTTTAACTTATACTCGCTTTGCAAAAAAAAAATAACTTATACCCACTTTTTCGCATAACTTCAGCATACGAGATTGAAGTAGCAAAGGCAATCACGCAAAACTTCAGTATTCTAGTAGACGGGCCTGAAGCAGCTTGCGAACTTCAGCCCTAGAGCTGAAGTTTTTGTCTTTGTAACTGGGGAACTTGAGCTCTAGAGCTGAAGTTTTTATTTAGTAACTTGCGAACTTCAGCTCTAGAGCTGAAGTTTTTGTCTTTGTAACTGGGGAACTTGAGCTCTAGAGCTGAAGTTTTTATTTAGTAACTTGCGAACTTCAGCTCTAGAGCTCAAGTTCCCCAGTTACAAAGACAAAAACTTCAGCTCTAGAGCTGAAGTTTTTGTCTTTGTAACTGGGGAACTTGAGCTCTAGAGCTGAAGTTTTTATTTAGTAACTTGCGAACTTCAGCTCTAGAGCTCAAGTTCCCCAGTTACAAAGACAAAAACTTCAGCTCTAGAGCTGAAGTTTTTGACTTTGTAACTGGGGAACTTCAGCTCTAGAGTAGAAGTTTTGTCTTTGTAACTGGGGAACTTCAGCTCTAGAGCTGAAGTTTTTATTTTGTAAGTCGCGAACTTTAGCTCTAGAGCTGAAGTTTTTATCTTTATAACTGGGAACTTCAGCTCTAAAGCTGAAGTTTTTGTCTTTGTAACTGAGGAACTTCAGCTCTAGAGCTGAAGTTTTTGTCTTTGTAACTGGGGAACTTCAGCTCTAGAGCTGAAGTTTTTGTTTTGTAACTGGGTAACTTCAGCTCTAGAGCTGAAATTATTGTTTTTTAACTGGAGAACTTCAGCTCTAGAGCTGAAGTTTTTGTCTTTGTAACTGGGGAACTTCAGCTCTAGAGCTGAAGTTTTTGTTTTGTAACTGGGGAACTTCAGCTCTAGAGCTGAAGTTTTTGTCTTTGTAACTGGGGAACTTCAGCTCTAGAGCTGAAGTTTTTGTTTTGTAACTGGGGAACTTCAGCTCTAGAGCTGAAGTTTTTGTCTTTGTAACTGGGGAACTTCAGCTCTAGAGCTGAAGTTTTTGTTTTGTAACTGGGGAACTTCAGCTCTAGAGCTGAAGTTTTTGTCTTTGTAACTGGGGAACTTCAGCTCTAGAGCTGAAGTTTTTGTTTTGTAACTGGGGAACTTCAGCTCTAGAGCTGAAGTTTTTGTCTTTGTAACTGGGGAACTTCAGCTCTAGAGCTGAAGTTTTTGTTTTGTAACTGGGGAACTTCAGCTCTAGAGCTGAAGCTTTTGTCTTTGTAACTGGAGAACTTCAGCTCTAGAGCTATTCAAATGTTTAAAATCTCTTTAGCACTAACGTGTTTCCCATTTAATTACACTTTCTAGTACGATCATTTTACCCATTTTAATGAAAAACCAGTCAATTTTCCTTCTCTCTTCTTCACATCTTCTCCTCGATCTTCTAAAAAAGAAACAGAGCAGGTGGGTCGTTTCTTCGTCTAAGCTTGTGTAAAATCAAGATGCGAAAAGAAGAATTACTGAAAGTTTCTTTATTGCTGAATTCGTAAAGAGAAAAAAAATGATGTTTTGGTGGGAGAATCAGTGATTCTTTGTAGCTGATTACTCACTGGTGTGCGCTACTACACACTCATAGAAGAAAACGAAGGAGGAGAAGGAGAAAGAGAAAGGGAGCTGAAGTTGTTTAAAAAGTGGGTACAAGTTAAAAGTTTTAAAAAAAATGGGTATAAGTTAAATGGGGGCGACCAAATAGGACGCCCCGTGCAATTTCTACCGGTTTATGTATTTAGCCAAAGTTTTGAGTACATGTCTTCCTTCATTAATTCACATATTGCTTTAGAATAACAGCTAAGTAAAGGGAAAAAGGGCCACAAGCTAAGACGATGCTAAAGGCTTAAAGCTGAAAAAGCCAAAGCTGGCCTGTGCTACAAAGCGAAAGCTCACAGTGCATGGTACAACCTTCTGAGTTACACTTTTTCTTTTTGAAATAAAATATATAAAAGAAAGGACCAAGGTTAATCCATGAGTTTTGTCTCTTTTCGTTTTCCAATGGTGAAACGAAGTTATCATCATATTGAAATCAATTTTTAATTGTTTTTATTACAAGGATGAAGGAGAAGGGAAAGGTTGACAGACCAAAAATAGGAAGGATTTATAACAACTATTCTGTCAAAATCTATTTTGTTTTCCAAAGTTTGAGATTATTTTTCGTCCACTATCTTAAGCTTCAAAGAATATGTAAGACACTCTCAAATCAGAGTGAAATCCGTATAATGCTTTTTGTTTTCCTTTTGGTTCGTCATTTTTTCTCCAAGTTAAGGACCATTGGTCATTAGCAAAGAGGATCATTTGCCAAATAATTCTGAACTGGAAAATGCTTACTCCATCAGTTTCGGTTTATATGAACTTATTTCTTTTTTGTCTGTTTAAAAAAGAATGATCCCTTTCTAAATTTGAAAATAATTTAGCTTAAACTCTTAATTCCACTTTTAGTGAGAAGCTTTTATAACTACACAAATACTCTGGACCTCTTTTTGACTTGTTTAGGACCACAAATTTCAAAAAAATTCATTTTTTCTTAAGCTCCAAAACATGTTCATATAAATTGGAACAGAGGGAGTATTATTTAAAACAAGTAAATGTGACATCTCATGGTCCACTTGATAAAGTAGAGGGACCTCAAATTTAACCTTCGTTTTATTTTACTCCCTCATTTCGTATTCCAATTTTATCCCTTCGTGTTATTTTTGTGGAAATTGGTAAGCTTTTAACACATCGTTTTTTTGATCATTTTCAAGAGTTTGATGCGACACTAAAGTAGGTGTCATGTAGTAATTATACGAGGTTTAAGGTAAGATTATATCTGAGTATTTAAGGTTACCAGCCGTATTGCATAAGGGTTGATTGAAACAAGTGAGATTGAATAAGTGTTAGGATATTAGTAGAAGGAGATGACTTCCAAGGAAATGACAGAAAACAATTTTCTCCATTTCTATAGAAAACATTTCCGGGTTCAAGGTAATCAAATGTTGGAAATTTGTGTTCCTTAACAAAAATATTCTTTAGGAAATTATTTTCTATCATACCAAATTTGTTTGACTTAAGAAAAGTTTAGGGAAAAATAAATAAGCTGCACCCGGTATTTATCTAGGAAAATCAGTTTCACACCCAACTTTTACGGGTGTCCTAATATCTCCCTATCCTTATTCAAAGTGAATTTAATACTATTTTCTGAAACATAACACTACTTTCACATTATAAGGTACATCACACGCGCATGCCACATCAGCACCACGTCAATATCAACTGTTTTAATTTTTTTTTCTTTTTTTTATTCACACATTTTTTTGTCTTCTTCCACACCCACCACCAAACCTCCATTACCACCAATAACATGAACATCACAAACTCAATCACCACCAATTTTACTAGTTACCACCAAATCTACACCGCCGAGTTCACTGCCAAATTCATCATCATCAACCATCATCAAATTCGTTAAATTGTATATTAAATTGACGAATTTCTGTTGCAAGTTAACGATATGCTCAAAATCGATTTCAATATAACCCATTTCCATCAAACACCAAAAACCGATTAAACTGTATGTCAAATTGACGCATTGGATGGCGGTGGATATCCAAATCACCACCAATTTCATAAATATATTACACTTCAAGAGATTATATATCAAACAGAATCTTTATTTCTCTTTTATTACTTCTATTAAAATGACTAATATTTCATCGTTTTGTTGTTGCAGATTCTTTAAAGAGAACAATATTTTGACGCGAGTCAAATAAAAAATAGGTAATAGAAGAAGAAAGGACAGTGCAGTGAAGACAAAGATTAAAGGGAAAGGGGCAAGAAAATCTGGATTATAGGTGTGAAAATGGAGAAGAAGAGATTGGGGGAGGGGGAGGGGGAGGGGTACAAGAAAATCTGTCTTTTTGTATAAAAAAGAAGAAAAATCAAAATTTGTGATTTAATTTTAGTAATACGCGCTAATTTTTTATTTATTTTAATGTTTTTGCCACATCAACCTTTAGGGTGTTATTAAATTCATTTCGACAAGTATAAGATGGAAAAGGAATACCCGTAAAGGTTGAATGGGAAACTGACGGGGACAAGTTTAGAAAGCATCTTATGTAAAAGTTTATATATATGTATGTATGTATGTATTAAATATATTTTATGTGTAAGCAAAAATAATCTAAGAGTAAATTGTAATGAAAATTACGTAATCAACAATAAATTTACTCCTTTGTAATTCGTTGGCTCTTCTGTGAAAACCGCAAATGCAAAACAAAAGGAAAAATAAGTACATGAATAAATAAGTGAATTTAAAGTCTAAAGCAGGCTATGGTTCCTTCATGCACACAGTGGCAAGCACTAAAAGAGAATAAAGGGTTACCTTCTGCATCTTTCTTTTTGTTTATTGCTTTACTTCAAAATCTTTTTTTTTAATGATGTTAGAAAATAATCCCACATGTCTTGTACATCTGTTTTAAGCATCTTGTTTACCTCGAAAAATATGAGTAACAATTAAATTTAATTTGTGGTTTTAAAGATATGTGATTTAGTCCAATACTAATAAATAAACAAGTGATATATAGTATAAATGAGAAGAATCAATGAACCAAACCGGTGTTGCTAGAGCAGTAGGGACCTCGAGCTCGATGACCTCGAGATGAGTTGGGAGCAATAAAGCAAGAACAACAAAGTAAGTGTAATAAAGCTAAAGGATGATTCTGAAGAGCAGTATGATGACGTCGAAGATGGCCAGGGTGGTTCCGGAGATGAAGAAGAAGCTACTCCCAGGGAAGAGGCTGGTCCCGAGGGAGTAGCAAATATGAGGAAAGTCATTGGCTCGGGGGGGGGGG
>ML276418.1:0-19289 GCA_005239495.1 Nicotiana undulata | reverse complement strand
AAAAGGGGGGGGGGGGGGGGGGGGGGGGGGGGGGGGGGGGGTTCCCCTGGTGTAGATAAAATATTTCTATCTTCTTGTAATCTTCTTTATGTTTTGTAGAACTCCTTTGTAATACCTTTTGTATATATGAAAAATAAAGGAGTTTCCTTGATTGTTTTTCTTAGCCTTCAATATTTTGCTCGATTTTTTATGCTATAACTTTTGATAATTGAATGAGCATCGACTCAAATTCGGGGTAAGGTAAACCCTTAAATTTACTGACAGAACCTCTTAGGGTTTTATCCTCGGGCTATGTTTTAAGTCAGTTTGACGCTAGCTCGAGGTGATGGGACTTTTGAGTCCGAGCTAAGTGAAAGTAAGGCCTCGAGCTCCGTGTGCTTCGGCCTTTATGCTCTTAAATATTGGCCCTTAGGCTCTTTTAGGTTGGTCCTTAGGCTCTTTTAGATTGGAACTTAGGCTCTTTTAGGTTGGCCCTTAGGCTCTTTAGGTAGGGACAATTTAGCTTTTAAAGTGGCTATAGTTTTCCCTTTTTCCGGCTAAAAGACTTAGTGAAAAATTTGGTATGCCTTAGCATGTGTTTTTTGTGCTCGTTGAATTTTTTGAAGGTTCGATCGATTGGAACCTCGTTTGTAATTCGTTGTGTAACGATAGTTGAATACCTCTTGAGGATTTTTCGAAGGCCGATATTATCGAAGACTCTGAATCATTCGAGGGCTGATTTTATCGAAGCCCTTCATCATTTGCTTTTGCCGAGGGTAGCCTGATTTAACCGGTTTTTTGAAGTGTTTGAAGGCCTTTAGTTCTATGGTGGAAGTCGGACGTCTCCGAGCCGCATTATTTTGGTCGTAGCCTTCTCATATGACCGTAGTCTTTTAATGGTTGTGGCCTTTAGTATGGTCGTAGCCTTTAGTCCCCGAGTATGATGGCCTTGGCCTTTGTATCGAGGGGATGCCTCTTTGAGGTCTTATGAGTTTGAGTATGCCTCTTTGAGGTCTTATGAGTTCGAGTATGCCTCTTTGAGGTCTTATGAGTTCGAGTTTTCGATGAATCGATGTGCTAAATGTCGATGATTGTCCCCGAGTATTTGGGGTGCATTTGCGTTATGGCCCTTGAGCCGTTTCTCGTAGATTTATAAGTGTGAAATTCGTATAATAGTAGACTTCTTTGAAACTAAAGTTTTTGATATAACAAGAATGCTTCTTTGAATAACTGATACATGCGTACATGTTTTGCCGTCGGATGCCCGATTATTCTACATGGACACGATTCATTTGACCGTTTGGCCCATTACAAAGTTCTCCGATCGAGGTCCTCTTTGGTGTTAATTGTTTTCTTCGAAAATGCAACCTCCAAGGGTAATGCCCCCCAGTATTCGAGGTTGATTGAAAAGAAGCCTTGAATACTTGTTGAATTTCCCTTAGGTAGCATATAAGTTTTGCCTCGTTAAAAACCTTGCCGGTAAAAACCATTTGGGATAAAACCCGATTTAAGGGAAAAAGAGTGCAACACATGGTTTAAAACCCGAGGTCTTTGAGTTGAAGGGTGCTTCGATGTCTCTAATCAAACACCTGTAAGGAGTTAGTTTTAAATATAAATGAAAAAGGGGAGAAGGTCATACCTTAGCAATAATATCATTTGAGCAGTGATATGTTCCAATTGTTTGGTAGATGCTCGCCTTCCATTGTGCTAAGTTTATAGTATCCTTTCCTTATGATTCCGAGGACTTGGAACGGTCCTCCCAATTGGGGCCCAGTTTCCGTTCGTTTGTGTCTCGAGTGTTGAGGGAGACTTTCCTTAGGACTAAGTCCCCGACTCCGAAATGGCGGAGGTTTGCCCTTCTGTTGTAATACCTCTCGATCCTTTGCTTTTGTGCGGCCATTCGAACTAGTGCGACACGTTTTTCATCTAGTAGCTCGAGTCTAGTGTTCATGGCCTCGTGGTTTGAATCCTCGGTGGTATGCTGAAACCTGACGCTAGGTTCCCTGATCTCGACCGGAATCAACGCTTCGAACCCATACACCAAAGAAAATGGGGTTTTCCCCATGCTCTACTTCGACGTCATTCGATATGCCCATAGCACCTCAGGCAATACTTCTCTCCATTTCCCCTTAGCATCATCCAACCTCTTTTTCAAGTTTTGAATGATGGTTTTGTGTGTGGACTCGGCCTAGCCATTTGCGCTTGGGTGATAGGACGTTGATAGAATCCTTTTGATTTTATGGTCCTCGAGGAATTTTGTCACTTTGCTACCGATGAACTGCTTCCCATTGTCACATACTATTTCGACGGGTATCCCGAACCGACGTACGATGTGGTCCCATATGAAGTCAATGACTTCTTTTTCTCTTATTTTCTCGAAGGCTTGCACTTCTACCCATTTTGAAAAGTAGTCAGTCATAAACAAAATAAATTTAGCTTTTGACGCCGTTGGTAGGGGGCCGACGATGTCCATCCACCATTTCATGAATGGCTACGGGGATAGGACCGAATGGAGTTGTTCACCGGGCTGATGGATCATCGGTGCGAACCTTTGGCATTTATCACACCTTCGAACGAACTCCTTGGTATCTTTTTCCATGTTAACCCAGTAATATCCTGCTCTGATCACCTTGCGAACCAAAGAGTCGGCACCAGAGTGGTTCCCACAAGTGCCTTCGTGGTCTCGTAGTACATAATCGGTGTCTCCCGGTCCTAAGCACACCGCCAGTGGTCCGTCAAAGGTCTTTCTGTATAATGTTCCATTTTCATCGAGCGAGAATCGAGCTGCTTTTGCTCGTAAGGCTCTCGACTCTTTTGGGTGCGAGGGGAGCTTCCCGTACTTCAAGTATTCGACTTACTTATTCCTCCAATCCCACGTCAAACTTGTTGAGTTAATCTCCGCATGGCCTTTTTCGACCACCGACCTCGACAATTGGATGACAGTCCCCGGGACAATATCATCTTCTTCGACCAACAACCCCAAATTTGCAAGTGTGTCGTCCTCGTTGTTCTGTTCTCGAGGTACATGGTCCAGTGTCCATTCCTTGAAGTGATGCAATGTCACTTGAAGTTTGTCTAAGTACATTTGCATTCTATCTTCTCAAACCTCAAAGCTTCCGTTTACTTGGTTTATTACCAAAAGGGAGTCACACTTGGCCTCAATGACTTCTGCTCCTAGGCCCTTGGCTAGTTCGAGCCCTGAAATCATGGCCTCATACTCGGCTTCATTGTTAGTCAATTTATAAGTTTTGATAGATTGTCTTATGTTATTGTCCGTAGGCGATTTTAAAATAATACCAAGCCCATACCCTTTCACATTCGAGGCTCCGTCTGTGAAAAAGGTCCATACCCCCGAAGATGTACCCATTTTTAGCAAGAGTTCTTTTTCTACTTCGGGTACGAGGGAAGGCGTAAAATCAGCCACGAAGACTGCCAAAATTTTAGACTTGATAACCGTTCGGGGTTGATATTCGATATCATACCCTCCAAGTTCGATTGCCCATTTGGCCAATCGGTCCGATAATCGGGCTTATGCAAGATATTTTGAAGTGGGTATGTAGTCAATACACATATAGGGTGGCATTGAAAATATGGCTTTAATTTCCTAGATGCGCTTATTAGTGCAAGTGCTAACTTTTCTAAATGCGAGTACCTGGTTTCAGCATCTCCTAGGGTCAGACTTACATAATAAATAGGAAATTGCGTACCTTGTTCTTCTCGAACCAACACTCCACTTACCGCTACCTCGGACACGACTAAATACAAGTAGAGTTTTTCATCCTCATTCGGAGTATGAAGCAAGGGTGGTCTCGATAGATACCGTTTTAATTCTTCTAAGGCTCGTTGACAATCCGGAGTCCATGCGAAGTTGTTCTTCTTCTTGAGTAGGGAAAAGAAATGATGACTCTGATTTGATGATCTCAAGATAAAGAGGCCTAGGGAAACTATCCGTCCGATTAATCGTTGTACGACTTTCACATTATTTATGACGGTAATTTCCTCGATGGTGTTGATTTTTTTGGGGTTGATCTCGATCCCCCTGTTCGACACCATGAAACCTAAAAACTTGCCCGAGTCAACTCCAAAAATGCATTTCCTGGGGTTGAGTTTCATGTTGTATTTTCTTAGGATATCGAACATTACCTGCAAATGAGTCAAATGGTCCTCTGCTCGGAGGGACTTAACTAGCATGTCATCAATATAAACTTCCTTAGATTTGCCTATCTGATGTTCGAACATTTTATTAACTAAGCGTTGGTATGTAGCCCCTACATTTTTTAGCCCGAGGGGCATTACGCTATAGCAATATGTACCATACTTCGTGATAAATGAAGTCTTTTCCTGGTCCCCCGGGTTCATTCGAATTTGATTGTACCCGGAGTAGGCATCGTGAAAAGTAAGGATCTCATAGTCGGCCGTAGAATCGATCAAGCGATCGATGTTGGGCACTGGGAATGAGTCTTTAGGGCATGCCTTGTTCAAATCTTTGTAGTCTACACACATTCTAAGTTTGTTTCCCTTTTTAGGGACTACTACTACATTAACTAGCCGCTCGGGATATTTTACTTCCCTAATGGACCCTATCTTGAGAAGTTTGGTTACCTCGTCTTTGATGAATGCTTGCTTTACCTCGGACTGAGGCCTCCTCTTTTGCTTCACCGGTTTAAATCTAGGATTGACACTTAGTCGATGGATGGTTATCTCCGGTGGGATCCCTGTCATATCTAAGTGGGACCAAGCAAAGCAATCAATGTTATCGATAAGGAATTGATTGGGTTTTTTCCTGAGTTCGGGGGTTAATCCCGTCCCCAGGTATACCTTTCGTTCCGGCAGATACTCGATCAATATCACCTGCTCAAGTTCCTCGACCGTGGACTTCATCGCATCTGACTCCTAGGAGGTGATGAAGGCTCGAGGGTAGGGAAATCTTATTCTTCGCCCTCGACCACCTGTTCCTCGGGCTCAAGCAAGGATATAGACTGTGATTGCTATTTGTTTACCTGCTTGTCCTTGATGCTCGACTTTTCCGATGTAGAGGGCGTCGATACTGGTGCCAAGTCATGGACTGCAAACATCTCCTTAGCTGCGTGTTGTTCCCCATATATTGTTTCACGCCATCCTTTGTTGGGAACTTCATCATTTGATGAAGGGTTGATTGCACTGCTCTCATGTTGTGGATCCACGGACTTCCAAGAAAAGGATTATATCTCATGTCACCTTCGATGACATGAAACTTTGTGTCTTGTATGGTTCCGGCCACGTTTACCGGGGGGATGATTTCCCCCTTCGTTGTTTCACTTTCCATGTTGAAGTCATTCAAGACTCGAGATGCTGGTATGATTTGGTCGAGCATCCTGAGATGCTCCACGACCCTCGACCTGATTATATTCGTCGAGCTACCTGGATCCACGAGAACACGTTTAACTTGAAATTTATTTAAAAGAATAGAAATTACCAGTGCATCGTTGTGCGGCTGAGATAAGCCCTTGGTGTCTTCCTCGTTGAATGTGAGGGTGTCCTCGGGCATGTAGTTCCGATTCTGCTTCTCCCTTGTGATTGACACTTTGGTGCGTTTGAACACGGGTCCCCGTGGGACGTCAACTTCGCCGATGATCCTGTGAAAAACATGTTGAGGTTCTTCTGATTCATTCTTCCTATTTGCATCTCTTTCTCTGAAGTGGTTCTTGACCCTGTCGCTGAGAAATTCCTGAAGATGCCCCTCATTGAACAATCGAGCTACCTCCTTTCTCAGTTGCCTGCAATCCTCGGTCATGTGCCCATGTGTACCGTGATACTTTCACATCAAGTTGGAATTTCTCTGAGAAGGATTAGTTTGTATGAGCTTAGGCCATCTGGAATCTCTAATTTTGCCAATGGATGAGACAATGCTCTAGGCATCGATGCTAAAGTTGTATTCTGATAATCGAGGCGCCTACGTCGGTCCCGAGTGCTTATCGAACCTGGTTTTACTCCATGAGTCCCTGGGAATTCTGTCATCGATCTGCTCTTCGATCATTCCGAGGTACATTGCGCCTTGAGCTATTCCTTCGCTCTTCGACGTATGGCTGATATCTCTCCTTGTTCGACCTTGGCTCCCTGTCTGCATATCTCGAATCCTTTGCTGCTAATCTGCTTGGATAAACCGAGCCCGGGGGGGCTCCCAACTGGTCATCTTCGACCCTAATCTTCGGCTGATATCTGTTATGCACATCTGCCCAAGCCACAGCGGGATACTCGATCATGCTCTACTTTAACTGCCTCAATGCTATCAAGCTCCGCTCATTTAGCCCCTGAGTGAAGGCTAGAACAACCTAGTCATCGGGGAATGGCGGTAACTCCATCCGTTCCAACTGGAATTGGGATACAAACTCCCTCAACATCTCGTTGTCCCTTTGTTTGATTTTGAATACATCTGACTTTCTTGTTGCAACCTTTATGGCACTAGCATGTGCCTTACAAACGAATCTACCAACATGGCAAACAAATCGATAGATTTCGGGGGTAGGTTATGGTACCACATCATGTCCTCTTTGTACAAAGTTTCCCCAAATTTCTTCAGTAGAACAAACTCGATCTCATCGTCTTTCAAATCATTCCCCTTTATACCACAAGTATATGTAGTGATGTGCTCGTTGGGATCGGAGGTCCCGTTGTATTTGGGTGTGTCGGACATGCAAAACTTCTTCTAAATAGGCTTCGGACCCGCACCTGGGGGGGGGGGAGGTTTTTGTACAAACTTTTTAGAATCCAGTCCTTTCACAACCGGAGGTGCTCCCGGTATTTGGTCGACCCTCGAGTTGTACGTTTCCATCTTTTTATCGTTGTCCTCAATCCTTTTCTCTCCCGACTCGATCCTCTTTGTGAGTTCTTCGAGCATCCTCATGATGGTGGGGTCAGCTACCGAACCATTATTGCTTGATCTTTTCGGGACTGGTTCAGTACGATGAGTGGTTTCTGGTCCAGCCACGCTCGGAGGCGTTTGCTGACTTTACAACTGAGCGATAGCAATCTGTTGTGCTTGTAACATTTCAAAAATCACCTGGAGGCTGACTTCTCTGTCACCTCGACCCTGTGTCCTTTGGGCATCGGGTTGGACCTCTCCACGTACGCTTCCTCCAACGTCAGTGCCTAAGTCGACGTTCAAAGCAATGTGTGAACCAACGTCGACTAGGTTAGGAACTGGTGCTACCCCAGGGTTAAGTGGTGGCACACCAGCCCCTGAAGCTATTGCTTTATCATTTTCTCCATAGAATCTGAGGCCGTCATTACCATGCACTGGTGTATATGCTGAGTTCGACATGTTTTAGCCTGAAATCAAAGAATCTTTGACAAGAAAAAGTGTGAAGAATAAAGTGTGTTATCAGAAAACTAGCACTAAAATAATCACTATTATCTTTAGCCCCACGGTGGGCGCCAAACTGTTTACCTCAAAAAATACGTGTAACAATTAAATTTGATTTGTGGTTTTAAAGATATGTGATCTAGTCCAATACTAATAAATAAACAAGTGATGTAGAGTATAAATGAGAAGAATCAATGAACCAAACCGGTGTTGCTAGAGCAGTAGCGACCTCGAGCTCGATGACCTCGAGGTGAGTTGGGAGCAATAAAGCAAGAACAACAAAGTAAGTGTATAAAGCTATAGGATGATTCTGTAGAGCAGTAAACGAGAAAAATAAGATAGTATATTTTTTTTGCCAATGATTAGATGATCCTTACAAATGATTGAGATCCCCTTTATATAAGAAGAAAAACCCTAAATATGGTACATATTTATTTACAGTAAAGAATCTATTGGTACAACTGTATAATAACCTAGTACGGATTTGTACTAATTTGTACATATCTATCTCAGGATTTTCGCCATGATCTTTGGGGACGTGGCGAGGATCTTGTCCTTTCCGTAACAAACTCAAAACGACATTATTTGGTCTCGGTCACATCTGGCTTCAATGCTCATCGAGCATCTGGGCCCTCGAGCCTTTTACTGCACCTTCGAGCCCGAGCTCGTCCTCCTCTGAACTTCTACCCTTGAGGCAACATCTCGAGCCTATGAAATCGGGCTTCCTGATTTCGACTGTATACACATCTAGTATTCAAGATCTGCCGACCGATTAATTCAGATTCGCACTGTATGGAGTCTTTTTTATTTATTTCAAGGCACGTCCCTTGATGGTCACATGCCTCATACATAATATGGAAATAATAAGAAAAGAAGATGTGTTTAGGTCCCCATTTCATTCTTGTATTTTATTTTCTATAATATTACTATATTTTATTATGCTTTGAGATGAAACTGGGGACATCTCTTATAAGATATTGAGATAACACTGAGATGTATAAAATCATAAGAAAACAACACGATGGTGAATTCTAGACAGTGAAGTATTACTAAAAATTGTTGAAAATATCCTTGTTCAAGCTATTGAGATAAATTAATATGATGATCATTTAGTGAGAAACATTACTTTCTTTGGGCAATATTGTCTCTACTCACGTTTAGTTGTCATATTATGCTGCCCGTAATCATTTAACTTGTTCTTACTGCACGGTTGAACGTCAGTTGTTTTGTTTCTAATGTAAAAAAACTTACTTTTGATAGTATATGGAACAATGGAATATTAATTTATATGTTATGCATTTACCTCGAAATACGAGTAATAATTAAACTTGTAATATGGTTATAAGAATATGTGATCTAATTCAATGGTAATTGATAAATAGCTCAATAAATAAAGGAATTAAATGATTGTAATAGATCAAACCAGTGCCGTTCACAAGTTATCGACCTCGGCTTGGAGTAGCGCAGGGACCGAACGTTAAGAACCACAAGAATAATAAGAACAATATGAACAAAATGAACAATAGAGAATTAGGGGTGAGTAAAAGAGCAGAACGTTTGTATTTCTTAGTGAATGCGTAAGTGATTCGTGTCCTATAAATGAAAAGGGTTCCCCTTTATATAGTAGAGGAATCCTAAATAAGGTATAACTCTAATTTCGGAAGTAAAATACATGATTGATATCAACAACCGTTAATGGTTCTGGCAATTCCGAGATTCTCGCCGAGATTGGTGGTCGATTGCGGATATCTCGTTGTTCAATTACTTCGGTATCGATGTATCCTGATATAGATCCATCAGTCTTCCTGTTCTTCGAGCCCGAACTTTCTTCGATACTGACTCACTCTTGAGGCAGACCCTCGAGCCCGTAAAATCGGGTGTGGTTGATTTTACCCGTATACAGATAGTTCCCGCGTTTCTTAGAATGAAATGATAAGAAACGATTTGAGCCTCGATTCCTCGACACCTCGATCATGACGTTATCCACATAACGTAAGCGATGGATATGACCAAAACGTCCCGTCGGTTCGGTTCCCAAAAAACCATCAATGCGTGTTAGTCGTCGGTCGACCACTAGTGATACCGAACCATCGTTTTAAACCTATAAATACCACCTCTTCAGTTGATTTCAAACTTTACTTCGCCTTAAACTTTACCTTTGCCTTGATTAAATCTCTCAACTTTCAAATTCGTATTTCCTTCTTCCTATCTCCCCCAACCTTATACTTACCTTATGTTTTTCTTCACTTATATCAATGGCTAAGACCTCTATAACGGTTCCACAGAAGGAAGGGGCCTTCTCTTTGAGGCCGGCCGGCGACAAGACGCTGGTGGATCCGCACGTTGAGGAGTGTGTTCTTGGGCCGTGTGAACTGACTTCTGAGTTTAAAGTGGACAGGACTCCTTCGGTTCCTAGTCGGCATGAGCCCGTGTCCCATTACATTTGCTCGATATCTAATGACGATCTCGAGCAAGTGAAAAAGGACTGCAATTGGAGCAACAAAAAGGTGGTGATTCCTTCCCCTGAGGAGGATATCACCACTCATGTGAAAGGGTTTTTGAGTGTTTACACTTACCCTTTCACAATGGGGCCCGCACATCCAGTCATACTCGATTTTTGCTGCCAATATCGAGTGACCCTGGGACAGATTCACCCTTCGTTTTGGCCCATCATGATCCTGCTCAGATTATTTTCGAGCAAAATCGAGGGGATGCATTTCACCCTCGACCATCTAATTAGGTTTTATAGTCCTCGGCTTTACCGAGGTGGTTTAATAAATCTCCAGTGCCGGGCTACATAAACATTGTTCTCGAGCATAGACGAAGACAAGGATCGGGGATGGATGGGTCTGTTCGTCCGAATCAAGACCTCCAAATTTGATTCCTGCCGAGAAGATGCCATTCCCTGAGGAATGGAATATGAAACGTAAGTTCGATTTTCGTCGATGGTGTTTTTTTTATTTTGTTTGATTGATTTCTCTTCCCGGTCTAAGTTTCATTTTGTGGTGCAACTTCTCCTTGGTTCCTCGGTGCTATTCCGGATCTCGAAGGTTGGGTTCGCCAACTATCCTCCACTTCTTCATATTCCGAGCGCTACTGGCAAGATTTGGCCAGGGGTCGGTGGGAAGCTAAGAACCATGGTCAGTCCCCTTGTCCATATGTTGATGTCTTTCTGTAAGAATACCGTCTTTTAACTTAGTCTTTTCATGTAAGCCTTGGAGAGAATGTAGTCATGAGGCCACCTCCGCCTGGTGGAGAGGGGGTCGCACTGCCTCCCAAAGAGAAGAAAAGGAAAAGGGCCTCATCCCCTAGTACCTCTAAGCCCAGGAAGAGCAGGGCCCGAAAATCGAGGATCGACCCTGCCGCTTTACCTACCGTTGTGGCTCAAAAACTTCGGGAGGAGGATAAAGCAGTACAAGGCGATGATGACTGCTTATTGATAGTTACGGAGGGGTGAAGAACTGAGGCTCTCGAGATTGTCGAGCCAGTGGTGGCCGAGTTGGTTCAATCTCGAACTAGGGGAATCTCGGAAAAGGTTCGAGCGGAGTCCCTGAGCCATCGGGCGGTAAGAGTACTCCTCGCTGCGACGAAAGATCGGCGGATGTTCCCGAAGGGTCCAGCTTCGGGTCCCTTCGAAGAGAAGAGAATGCCCCAAGCGACTCGCTCGGGGCAATAAAAATAGATGATTCACCGCCGGTCCTTCATTTTTCGAAGGGAAATTCCGAGATGCTCGGGCTATAAGAACTTCTGATGCGGAGCTGGCCCATGAAGGGAGCGACATATTCCGAGAGTGATTTGCCGGGGTCGAGGACGGTCCCGATCTAGACACGTTTATTTTCGATGAAGCTCATCATTTCTTGAAACAGGTAAGTATCTTTCCTTCTTCCTCATGCTCGTGTCTAGTTCGTATCTTTTCAAGATTGACTCCTTTCTTCGTATTCAGGCTTTGCTTCACCTAGAGGCATCATCCAGATTCCGAGCGGGAGTTGACTCGACGTGAAGCCGAGATCAAGAAGATCGTGGAGGAGAGGGATGACCTCAAACTCCTTTACGTTCGTAAGGAGGAGGAGATTGCGGCCTTTAGAGCTGAGCTTACGAGAGCTCTTCAAGATCAGACCCGAGCTCATCGAGCAAGTAACATAATTTCTTGAAACTTTGTTAAATTTTAGTTCAAATTTGGCGATGAACCCTTCAGATTTGTAGGTCCAGCAGAAGTGTGAACCGGTGTTGCAGCTTCGAGAAGAGGCCAAGATGAATGAGGGTGAAACTCTAGGGTAGAGACAACATATGGAGCGTCTTGCCTCGGAGAAGGATGCACTCCGGGCCATATAAACTTCAGCCGAGCTCCAGCTCCAAAGTGTGAAGGAGGAAAGTATGGCTCGAGCCCGGAGGATCGAGGAGGTTGAGGCCAAGTTGGTCTCCTAGCTTGCAAAAGCTAAACCTGAGTCGGAGGCGCTTGTGGCCTCTTATCGAGCTGATGCCGAGGCTTTCAATCTTCGTGCACATGAGATCTCTACTTCTGCTGAAATTAGATTATCGTGTGCTCTCGATCATGCTAGGCAGCAATCTCGGAGAGAGTCTCTCGAAGAGGTTCACGCTCGTGGTTTCGACCTATCTGCTGACATTGAGAAGGAAAAAGCTTTGGAGGATGAGACTGCAGCCTTGCTCTCCGATGATGAAGGCTCTATCAATGGGTCCGAGGGTGAAGGAGATGAGGCCTCCGAAGAAGTTTCTCCTGGAAAAGCCGCTCGGGAGGAAACCGTTCTCGAGGGGACTAGCACCGATCATAGTTAGGTTGTAACCTCTTTTCTTTTTTCTTTTGTAAGGCTTTGACCGGCCTCTTGTACATGTTTTTGGTATAATAAAAAATTTCCATTTGATGTCTTCATAATTTTCTTTTTCATGCCTTCCTCTATTAATTTGCCTTTGTTTAAAATTTGTATTGTTGTAGTTCAACTTGTGATCGAAATAAACCCTTAAGTTTTTCATTTTTACGAGGGCAAGTCCCTGAGTTCGAACTTGTTCGAGACCTTATCTTGGGGGTGGCTCGACTTAACTGACCGATGAGTTATCTATAATAACCAAGTTTGAGTTTAGGATAAAATTAACCCTTAGGTTTTTATAATGATTGTTAAGTATTTCGAGCTCACCGCTATATACCCTTTAGATGAATCTTCGAGATGTAGTTAACATTTGTTTGAGCTCGGAATAACTAAACCCTTGGGTTCGAATCGAGTGAAAGGGGGGGGGGGTCTCGAACCCTAATTGTATCGGCCCTTAGGATCTTTAGATCGGCCCTCAGGCTCTTTATATTTGCCCTTAGGCTCATTAAATTGGCCCTTAGGCTCTTAAAATTGGGCCAATTTGGTCACTGAAAACGACTATTATTTTCCCTTATTAGGGTAAAAGACTTAGTGAAGATTTCTTTATGCCTTAGTAATTGTTTTTGGTACCCATTGGGTTTTTCGAGGGTTCAACTATCAAAACCCAATTTTTCTTAATATAATTTGATACCTCTTGAGGTTTTTTCGAAGGCTGATATTATCGAAGCCTTTAAATTATTCGAGGACTTATTTTATCGAAGCTCTTTTTATTTGCTTTGCCGAGGATAGCCTTATTTAACCGATTTTTCAAAGTATTTGAGGCCTTTAGTTTATGGCAAAAGTATGACGTCTCCGAGCCGCATTATTTCGGCCGTAGAATTTTATGTGATTGTAGTCTTTAATATGGCCGTAGCCTTCGAGTATGTATCCTGGACTTGCTTCTTGATAACAATTCAAACTTTTTTGAAATATTAGTCCCCGAGTGTGGTGTCCTTGGCCTATATATCGAGGGGTGACTCTTTGAGGTCTTATGGTTTCGAACTTAGATAGCTCGAGTGTGCAGTCCCCGAATGCTCGAGGTATTCTTGTACTTGGTCCTTGATCCATTTTTCACAAGTGTTAGTTTTTCACAATAGATCAGAGTCGTAAGTACATGACTCCTATAATAGAAATTCTACTTCAAACATGAGATGTTCGAGAAAAGAGAGTGCTTCTTTGTATTATTCATACATACGTACATGTTTTGTTGTCGGGACTCGGCTAATCTATATAGACACGGTTCATTCGACCGTTTGGACCATTACAAAATTCTTCCTATCGAGACCCATTGATACATAACATATGAGGGTGATGCCCCCCAAGTATTCGAGGTTGATTGCAAAGAAGCCTTGGATACTATTGAATTATCCTCAGGTAGCACATAGTTATTGCCTCGTTAAAAACCTCGTTGGAAAAACTCATTTGGGATAAAACCGGTCTAAGGGAAAAAGAGTGTAACGCGCACTTTAAAACCTGAGGTCTCGGTTTCTTGGATCGAATTCCTGCAATGAATTAGCTTTGAATGTTTAAATAAATGAAAGAAAAGAGAAAGTCATACCTTAGCAATAGTACTGCTTTAGGAGAGATATGTTCCAGTTATTCGATAATGGCTCGTCGTTCATTGTTCTGAGCTTGTAAGATCCTTTCTCGACTATGTTGAGGATTTGATAGGGTCATTCCCAGTTAGGACCTAGTTTCCCTTCATTAGGGTCTCGAGTATTGATGGTGATTTTTCTCAAGACTAAGTCTCTGACTTTGAAGTGTCGAAGATTGGTTCTTCTGTTGTAATATCTCTCGATTCGTTGTTTTTGTGCGTCCATTTGAACGAGCGCTACTTCTCGTCTTTCATCTAACAACTCGAGACTGGTATTCATGGCCTCGTGATTTGATTCCTCCGTTGCATGTCGAAACCTGGCGCTGGGCTCCTCGACTTTGATCGGTATCAAGGCTTCGGATCCATATACTAAAGAAAATGGAGTTGCTCCGGTACTAGACTTCGACGTCGTCCGATATACCCGTAGGACCTCGAGCAATTTTTATCTCCACTTTCCTTTGGCTTCATTTAGCCTTTTCTTCAAGTTTTGGATGATAGTCTTGTTAGTTGATTCGACTTGTCTGTTCCCACTAGGGTGATACAGTGTTTACAGTATTCTCTTTATTTTGTGATCTTCGAGGAATTTTTTTACTTTGCTGCTGACGAATTGCTTGCCATTATCACATACTATTTCCGCAGGTATCCCGAATTGACATGTGATGTGATCCCATATGAAGTCGATCACTTCTTTTTCTCTAACTTTTTTGAAGGCCTGTGCTTCAACCATTTAGTGAAATAGTCAGTCATAAAATAGTATGAAATTATCTTTACCTGGGGCCGATGGCAGAGGACCGACGATGTCCATTCCCCATTTCATGAATGGCCACGGGGATAGGACCGAGTGAAGTTGTTCACCGGGCTGGTGAATCATTGGTGCAAACCTTTGACATTTGTCGCACCTTCTAAAGAACTCCTTAGAGTCTCTTTCCATGTTATCCCAATAGTATCCTGCTCTGATGACCTTTTGAACTAGTGACTCGGCGCCAGAATGGTTTCCACAAGTGCCTTTGTGGATTTCTCGTAGAAGATAGTCAGTATCCCCCGGTCCCAAGCATACTTCCAATGGTCCATCGAATGTTCTCCTGTATAACGTTCCATCTTCATCTAATGTGAACCAAGCGGCTTTAATCTGTAAGGTCCTCGATCCTTTGGGATCCGATGGTAGCTTCCCGTTCTTCAAATATTTGATGTATTTGTTTCTTCAATCCCAGGTCAAGCTTGTAGAATTAATTTCACCATTTCCTTCCTCAATTACAGATCTCGAGAGTTGGACGATAGTCCTTAGCTGATCTCATCTTCAATTACCGATGACCCTAAATTGGCAAGTGCGTCGGCCTCAGTATTTGTTCTCGGGGTACATGCTGTAGGGTCCATTCTTTGAAGCGGTGCAGGGTGACATGCAATTTGTCTAAGTACCTCTTCATCATGTCCTCTCGAACTTCGAAGGTCCCGTTTACCTGGTTAACTACCAGTAGGGAGTCACATTTAGCTTCGATGACCTCCGCTCCCAAGCTTTTAGCTAGTTCGCGACCTGCAATCATAGCCTCATACTCGGGCCTCGTTGTTAGTCAGTTTGGAAGTCTTAATTGATTGCCTAATAAAATTGCCCGTAGGCGGTTTCAAAATAATACCGAGCCTGGACCCTTTCACATTCGAGGCATCATCCGTGAAGAGGGTCCATACACCCGATGATGTACTTGATTTCAGCAGAAGTTCCTTTTCCACTTCAGTCTTCAGATACGAGGGTTGGCGAAAAGTCCACCACGAAGTCTGCTAATATTTGAGATTTGATGGCGGTTCGAGGTTGATATTCGATATCGTACCTACCAAGTTCGACGGCCCATTTGGTCAATCGACACGATAATTCGGGCTTGTGTAAAACATTTCGGAGTGGATAAGTGGTGATAACACATATAGGATGACGCTGAAAATACAGCTTTAATTTTTTAGATGCGCTTATTAGTGCAAGTTCTAATATTTCTACGTATGGATACCTAGTTTCAACATCTCTTAAGGGTCGACTTACGTAATAAACTGGAAACTGCGTACCTTGTTATTCTCGAACTAATACACCACTTACCGCTATCTCAGACACCGCCAAGTATAGGTATAGCTTCTTATCTGCCTTTGGGGTGTGGAGAAAAGGTGGGCTCTATAGATACCGTTTCAATTCCTCCCATGCTTGCTGACATTCAAAGGTCCATGTAAAATCATATTTCTTTTTGAGTAAGGAAAAGAACATATGGCTTCGATCTGATGACCTCGAAAGGAACCGGCCTAGGGCAGTTATCCGTCCAGTTAGCCTCTAAACAACTTTCACAATGTCCACGATGGTGATATCCTCGATGGACTTAATCTTATCGGGATGGTGATATCGGTTCCTCGATTTGACACCATGAAGCCGAGGAATTTGGTCGAGCCGACCTTGAAAGCATATTTTTTGGGGTTAAGATTCATGTTGTATTTCCTCAAGATTTCGAATGTCTCCTGCATATGAGTCAAATGGTCCTCTGCGCGCAGGGACTTAACTAACATATCATCAATATAAAATTCCATTAATTTTCCTATTTGTTCTTCGAACATCTTGTTAACTAGGTGTTTATATGTAGCTCTCGCATTTTTTAGCCCGAAGGGCATTTCATTATAGCAGTAAGTTCCATGTTTGGTGATAAAAGAAGTTTTTTCCTGGTCTACTAGGTCCATATGGATTTGGTGTTACCCAAAATAAGAATCGAGAAAAGTAAGTATCTCGTGGTCGGTCATGGCATCGATCATATGATCGATGTTAGGCAAAGGAAAAGAGTCTTTTGGACTGCTTTATTCAAGTCCTTATAATCTACACACATTCTAAGTTTGTTCCCCTTTTTGGGGACTACGACTATGTTGGCTAACCACTTGGGATATTTTACTTCCCGAATGGACCCTATTTTAAGAAATTTGGTTACCTCCTCCTTTATGAAGGCGTGCTTCACCTCGGACTGAGGCCTTCTCTTTTCTTTATCGGTCTGAACTTGGGATCCAGGCTCAACCGATGAGTTGTTATCTCGGGTGGGATTCATGTCATGTCTAAATGGGACCATGCAAAGCAATACATATTATCAATAAGAAATTGAATGAGTTTTTTCCTGAGCTCGGGGGTCAACCCCGTTCCCAGGTATACCTTTCGTTCGGGTAGATACTCGATCGTATCACATGTTCCAGCTCCTCGACCGTTGATTTGGTTGCATCCGATTCTTTGGAAATGATGAAAGTTCGAGGAGTGAGAAAATCGTCTTCTTCCTCTTCAATTACATGTTTATCTGATTCGGTCGAGGCTGGGGACAGTGATTGCTATTTGGCCGTTTGCTTATCTTTGGTGCTCGACTTTTCTGTGGTTGAAGGTGCTGACATCGGCGTCACCTCATCTATTGCAAACATTTCCTTTGCAGCGTGTTGTTCCCCATAAACTGTTTTCACACCACCCACTATTGGGAACTTCATCATTTGGTGAAAGGTCGATGGTACTTCCCTCATGTTGTGGATCCACGGCCTTCCGAGCAGTGTATTGTATCTCATGTCGCCTTCGATGACATGAAATTTTGTGTTTTGGATGGTCCCAGCCATGTTCAATGGTAGGATTATCTCCCCATTCGTTGTTTCACTATCCATGTTGAAGCCGTTTAGGACTCGAGATGCAAGTACGATCCAGTCTAGCAAGTCGAGCTACTCAACAACCCTCGATCTGATTATGTTCGCCGAGCTACCCGGATCCACGAGAACATGTTTAACTTGAATTTTATTCATCAAAATAGAAATTACCAGGGCGTTGTTTTGCGGCTAAGAGATGCCTTCTGCTTCTTCTTCTTTGAACGAGAGGGTGCCTTCGGGCACATAGTCTCGGGTCTATTTTTCTATTGTGATCGATACTTTGGTGCATTTGAATATAGGTCCCTGTGGGAGGTCGACCCCGCCGACAATCATGTGGATAACATGCTGAGGTTCTTCCTTCTCGTTCTTCTGTTGGCGTCTCTCTCCCTGAAGTGAAATTTGTCTCGATCACTAAGGAATTCTCAAAGATTTCCCTCATTGAATAATCGAGCTACTTCCTTTCTTAACTAACTGCAGTCTTCAATCCTATGGCCATGCGTGCCATGATACTTGCACATTAGGTTTGGATTTCTTTGAGCATGATCGGTTGTATAGGTCTGGGCCACCTAGTGTCTTTGATCCTTCTGATGGCCGATACAATTCCAGATGCATCGACACTGAAATTATACTTTGATAACCGGGGCACTTCTGTGGGATCTGCACATTTTTCGAAACCAATTTTACTCATAAATCCCCGGGAATTCTGCCCTCGGTCACCCCTTCAATCATTTCGGGCAAAATTGCGTCCCAGATGGTTATTCCTTCTATCTGAAACATATGGCTGATACCGATCTTTATTCGGTCTTGATTCTCTATCAACATCTCTTTGATTTTTACCTGTCGATCAGTTTGGATGTACTGAACCCGATGGGGCTCCCAGTTGGTCGTCCTCGACCCTGATCTTCGACTGATATCGGTTGTGAACGTCTGCCCAAGTCACGACCGGGTATTCTATCAAATTCTGCTTCAATTGGCGTTATGAGATCGAACTCCGCTCGTTTAACCCTTGGGTGAAAGCTTGAACATCCCAATCGTCGGTAACTGGTGGTAATTCCATACGTTCCATTTGGAATCGAGATACGAATTCTCTTAGCATCTCGTTATCCCTCTGCTTTACTTTGAAGAGGTTTGATTTTCTAGTTGCAACCTTTATAGCACCAACATGTGCTTTTAAAAATGAACCCGTTAACATGGAAAACGAATCGATAGAATTTGGCGGCAAGTTGTGATACCAAATCATAGCTCCCTTTGACAAAGTTTCCCCGAAACTGTTTAGCAATACAGACTCGATTTAATCATCCTCCAAATCATTTCCTTTTATGGCGCACGTATAAGAAGTAACGTGCTCAGTGGGGCCCGAGGTCCCGTTGTATTTAAGTATATTGGGCATACGGAACTTCTTTGGGATGGGCTTCGGAGCCGCATTCAGAGGGAATGGTTTTTGCACAAACTTCTTGGAGTCCATTCCCTTTAAGATCGGTGGTGCCCCCGGTATCTGATCAACTCGAGAGTTATATGTTTCCACCTTCTTATCGTTGGCCTCGATTTTCTTTCTCCCGATTCTATTCGCTTGGTAAGCTCCTCGAGCATCCTCATTATTGTAGGGTCGGTTATCAGAGTATTATCACATAACCTTTCAGGCACTGGCTCGGTACGGCGAGTAGCCTCTTGTTAGACCTTAATCGGCGCTATGTGCTGATTTTGCAACTTAGCAATGGCATTTTGTTGGGCTTGCAGCATTTCAAATATAACTTGGAGACTGACACCTTCTCCTCCTCTGCCCTGAGTACCTCGACCGTCATTTCGACCCTCTCTTTGTACGCTTCTGTCACGACCCCAAATCCTAACAGGTCGTGATGGCGCCTATCGTGGAACTAGGCTAGCC
>ML276417.1:0-23447 GCA_005239495.1 Nicotiana undulata | reverse complement strand
TTTAACAATACAAAATCTAATGAGAAGAGGCTAAAATGAGTGGTAAAATCACCACTCATCACCCGGTCCCATATATATTACAATTTCTTTTCAACTCTGCCGTGGAGTACGACCCGATCCCATATAGACATAATCACTCTCAAACCTTCCGTGGCGTACGGCCCGATCCCAATGTCTTACAATACTTACTTTCCATAACAAATTCCTTGCCATTCAACAATTTTCCATAAAGCCTCAGAGGAACAACACTATACAAAACATAATCTCATAGTACATATGGCGTCACAATAAATCATATAAAGCATTACAAGGAAAATATATCAGGCATTACGAGAAAAAGCATATAAGGCATTACGAGAAAGGATACAAGGCATGATGTGGGCCTAACTACCCAGACATAACAATAATAGCCGCGACGTACGGACTCTCATCACTTAGCGCGTACGTAGCCCCCAAACAATTTACACATAGCATATACATCACCTATGGGGACAATTCCCTCTTACAAGGTTAGAAAGGAGACTCACCTCGTGTCGAATCTACCCCTCGGACCACAATTGCGCCCGAAACTCCGAACTCTACACCCCAATACTCGCAACAAGCCAAATATAGTATAATTGAATCAATGCTAAGCTCAAAGAAGGAGAATTAATAAGTAATATTAAAATTAAGCATTCTTGAAGGTTTTTGGAATTTCGACCCCGGGACCACACATTCGAATTTCGAAAATTCTTGAAGGAATCAATTACCCGGAGTCTAAGGATCATAATTATGCAAGTCCTTACTAGAATTCATGGCAAAAATGAGTAATTCATAATTTCCCAAAATCCCTAAATTTCTATCAATTTTTATGAATTTTTAGGATAATTGGAAGGGAATTTCATTATGAATTGATGTTAAAATCATGAAACTAAGGAATTAACTTACCTTGATGACAATGGTGGAACACCCTTTGGAAATGCTCTCAATACCTTGAGGAGGAAGATGAGAATGGAGGAAAAATGGGCTGGGTCCCGTATTTAAATACACTGCCCAGCTGCTTGAACTATGCGATCGCAGCTGGGCCAGTGCGTTCGTACAGGGCAATTTCCCAGGACCCTCAAGAAGCATAGTGCGATCGCAGCTGAAGGCTGGCGATCGCAGAGAGAAGCAGCAGGGGGTAGGCAGCTTGTGCGATCGCGAGGGTGAGGGCTGCGATCGCGGAGCACAAATGGCCAAGACAAGGTATACCCTGTGCGATCGCGGATAGACTTGTGCGATCGCACATGTCATTCTCCCACCCTAGGTCCAACCTCTTGTGCGATCGCAGCTGATTGCCTGCAAACGCACTGAAGAAAACCAGACAGCAAAATTCTTGTGTTTTGGAATTAACTCCGAGGGGTCCAAAACTCACCCGAGCCCCTCGGGACCCCGTTCAAAGATACCAACAAGTCTGTATTCATGATACGGACTCACTCGAACTTCCGAAACATGAAAAACAATAACAAAACTCAAAATTCAACCCCAAAACCAAATTGAATCAAGCTTAAGAACTTAAGAATTCTAGAATTCATTTTAATGCGCCAAGTCGACCTATACTACTCGGAATGACTTCAAATTTTACAAAAAGGTCATAAATGACATAACGGAACCATTCCCAGTCTCGGAATTGCATTCGGACCTCGGTAGCATAAAATCACATTCCAAACCAAATTTCAAATTCTATGAGATTTCTCAAAACTTCATTAACTCTAATTTCCCATTTTGATCCAAAACCCGTCAAATCAAGCCTGTTTCTTACCAAATTTCACAGATAATTTAAATAACACATATTGAATCTGTTACGGGCTCTGAAACCATAATATCGGCCCGACAGCACGGGTTTCACATCAAGGTTCATTTTCATAAGCCTTTATTATTTATAGAAAACAATTTTTTTTTAAAAATTCATTTCTCGGACTTGGGTCCTCGGAATTCGATTCCGGGCATACGCCCAAGTCCCATATTTTCCTACGGACCGTCAGATCACGGATCCGGGTCCGTTCACCAAAAATGTTGACCAAAGTCAACTTTATTCAATTAATTATCATAAATTCAACTCTTTATCAAGTTTCTACATAAAGGCTTCCCGGCTACGCGCCCGGGCTGCGCCCGCACATCGAGGTGAGATTGACGGAGGTTTTTAGGGCCTCGGAACACAGTCATAATTAAATTTACATAAGATGACCTTTTGGGTCATCACATCTTCTTTGCTGAATGTAAGAGTGTCCTCGGGTATGTAGTCCCGAGTTCGCTTCTCCCTTGTGATGGATACTTTAGTACGTTTGAATATGGGTCCCTGTGGGACGTCAAATCCTCCGATGATCATGTGAATGACATGTTGGGGCTCTTCCGGTTCATTCTTCCTATTTGCGACCAACCCACTCCCTCTTACTAGATTAACACCATTATTAAACATGCATGCAAGGTCTTAGTTAATATTTTCAAGAATCAATCCATGCTAATCCTTCCTTTGTTTAAAATCAGAAAATTAATGGAAAAAAAAGGTTGGGAACCCTTACCTGCTAGAATGAGGAAAAAGGAGATTACTCGAATTATCAGGCATGAGGGACTTTGAAAATCACTTTGGTGGAAGAACCACTTTCTCTCTCAAGAAGTCCCCTTTTCTTCTCTCTATTTTGTTCAGAAGACTTGTTAAAATGAAGGGGTGGGGAGTTTTAATGAACTAGGGTCGGGTTTTAAAATAGAAAAATTAGGAGCCCGACACAGGAATGCGATCGCATTCCTGACATGCGGTCCGCAGACCGGTCGCAGAATGGCCCTCAAGATGGGCCAACTTTAAAAATACACTGAGCAGGTATGCGACCACTATGCGGTCCGCATACACGCTATACGATCGCATAGTGCGTCGCATAACCTCCCTCACCAAAAACCAATGGGAAAGAATGCGACAACTATGCGGTCCGCATAACCAGAATGCGATCGCATTCTGGACCGCATAGTTGTCCTCAATTTGGGCAGTGGCCTGCCTAGGTATGCGACCATTATGCGGTCCGCATACCCGTTATGCGATCTCATAGTGCGTTACATAACGCCCAACTTCTGGAAAATTGCATCTTTCAACTTCCGGGGTGTTTTATATTCAAAATAGGCCTGTTTTTAAGGATTTCTACAGTTATAACAACTCGGGGTAAGGACCCGTAACATTATCTTAAACAAGAAATTTTATGGGTCCTTACATTCTCCCCCCCTTAAAATCATTCGTTCTCGAATGAGGATTTTGGAAATCGTTTGGTTTTGAAAACATGATATGCAAACTTCCAGGTTTACACTAACTCCAATATTTTCAGGAAATTTCGCCAGAGTTTCCTTTGTATTTAGACCTATATACCTGTCAGAGAGCCCCCGAAACACATTTCCAAGCATCATTACACATTTTCTGTTATCCCTACAACTGGTATACAATTCATTACCTCAACACTTGCACATATCCAATCACTTTGACAACTACACATAGTTCATTCTCTTTACATCACAAATTAGCATATGATTTAATTAGTGGCACATACTTGCTCATAATTTGGTCATTTTAGTGAGTCCCATACGATTCAATCACCTCAATACGCCGTATATATATTTCAATTAATCATTACCAATCGACACTATTATTAATCATTTTGCCTATCACATAAGTTTCACAAAACTTTCATTTACTTCAAGGGTTGCACACTACCCAATTAATAACATCATATACAATTTTAGCACGCATTGGAAAGTTACAACAATAAGGCAATTAGGGGAAAATGGGGTGCCTCTGCACGAATCTGAGTACAACATCAAATTGCCTTGGGATAATAGTTCGCACGATCACTACTAGACTTGCTCAAACAGATGGGGATATTTTTCTCTCATTTATTTCTCTGCTTCCCACGTGTCTTCCTCGACTCGTCGACTTCGCCACAACACTTTAACAGAAGCAATCTCTTTGTTTCTCAATTTACGGACTTGCTTATCAAGAATAGCAACCGGAGCCTCTTCGTATGATAACTCTTCATTAACCTCAATAGCCCCAACTGGCATGATGGCGGATGGATCTCCAACCACCTTCTTCAACATAGACACATGGAACACCGGGTGCACTAATGACATTTCAAGGGGCAATTCCGGCCTATAATCCACCCGTCCTATCCTTTGAGCGATCCGATATGGCCCGAAGTACCTAGGGCTCAACTTCCCTTTTTTCCCAAACCGCATCACCCCCTTCACGGGGGACACCTTTAAGAACACCCAATTATTTACCTGGAACTCTAATTCTCTTCGACGAACGTCCACATAGGATTTTTGACGACTCTGAGCAGTTTTCATCCTCTCCTGAATGACTCTAACTTTTTCCATAGCTTGCTGCACAAGATCTGGCCCTAACAGTTTTGCCTCACCAGCTTCGAACCATCCAATCGGATATCTACACCTTCTTCCGTACAATGCCTCAAATGGGCCCATCTGAATACTAGCATGAAAGTTGTTATTGTAAGCAAATTTGATAAGCAACAAATGGTCATCCCAACTACCTTTGAAATCTAAAACACAAGCCCGTAACATATCTTCAAGCGTCGGAATAGTATGCTCCGCTTGACCATCAGTATGTGGATGGAAAGCCGTGCTGAGATTCACCTGAGTACCCAAACCTTGCTGAAATTTCCTCCAAAAATTAGCTGTGAACTGGGCCCCTCGATCTGAGATAATAGAAACTGGAGTGCCATGAAGTCTGACTATTTCCTTGATATACATTTGAGCGTACCGTTCTACAGTATCGGTGGACTTGACTGGCAAAAAGTGAGCTGATTTGGTGAGTCGATCCACTATCACCCAAATTGAGTCGAACTTGCGCTGAGTGCGAGGTAACCCTACCACAAAATCCATATTAATCATTTCCATTTCCACGTCGGTATTTCCATAAGCTGAGTTAATCCATCAGGCCGCTGATGCTCGACCTTCACCTGCTAACAATTCGGACATCTAGACACGAAGTCCGCCACACCCCTCTTCATACCGCTCCACCAATAAATTTCCCGGAGATCATGATACATTTTCGTAGAGCCTGGGTGCACAGAATACCTGGAGCTATGAGCCTCCGCCATTACCCTCTCCCGAAGATTATCCACATCTGGAACACATAGCCTACTTTGACATCGCAATACCCCATCATCGCTACCGAGTGAAAATGCCGAAATCTTATTATTCAGAACTGCCTCCTTCATATGTGCCAATGCTGGATCAATAAACTACTTTTCTTTGACTTCCGCTACAAGTGACGATTCTGCTCCATTATGCACCATAACCTCCCCTTCGTCTTAGGTCGATAGACAAACCCCCAAACTGGCCAATTGATAAACCTCCCGAGCCAAGGGCCTCTGATCCGCTTCCAAATGAGCCAAACTACCCATAGACTTCCGACTGAGAGCATCGGCCACCACATTCGCCTTTCCCGGATGGTACAAAATATTCATATCATAATCTTTGAGCAATTCTAACCACCTTCGCTGCCTTAAATTCAGCTCCTTCTGCTTGAATAAATACTGAAGACTCTTGTGGTATGAGAACACGTCCACGTGGACCCAATAAATATAATGCCGCCAAAGTTTTAATGCAAACACCACTGCCGCGAGCTCCAAATCATGCGTCGTATAATTCTTCTCGTGATTCTTGAGTTGCCTTGAATCATACGCTATAACCTTCCCATGTTGCATCAACACATACCCCAAACCAACCATTGAAGCATCGCAATAAACCACAAATCCCTCGATACCTTCTGGCAAGGTCAATACCAGTGCCGAAGTCAATCTCGACTTCAATTCCTGAAAACTTTTCTCACAAGCGTCTGACCACTGGAACTTCACCGCTTTCTGCGTCAATTTAGTCAATGGGGAGGCGAGGGTGGAGAATCCCTCCACAAACCTCCGATAATACCCAGCTAGACCCAAGAAACTGCGAATCTCTGTCGGGGTCGTTGGTCTAGGCCAATCTTTCACTTCCACGATCTTCTGGGGATCAACCTGAATCCCTTCTCTGGAAACAACATGACCCAAAAAAGTGACTGATTCTAGCCAAAACTCACATTTCGAATAGCATACAACTGGTGATGATGAAGAGTCTGCATAACTGCCCTGAGGTGATTAGCATGATCTTTCCGACTCCGCGAGTAGACAAGGATGTCATCAATAAAAACAATCATGAAGGAGTCTAGAAATGGCTTGAAAACCCGATTCATAAGATCCATGAAAGCTGCTGGAGCATTGGTCAGCCCAAAGGACATTACCAGAAATTCAAAATGACCATAACGAGTCCTGAAAACGGTCTTAGGAATATCCTGCCCTCTGATCTTCAACTGATGATACCCAGACCGTAAATCAATTTTGGAGAAGAACCTCGCACCTTGCAATTGATCGAACAAATCATCTATTCGAGGCAATGGATCCTTGTTTTTGATAGTGACTTTGTTGAGCTGCCGATAATCGATACACATCCGAAGCGACCCATCCTTCTTTCTGACAAAAAGAACCGTAGCACCCCACGACGACACACTCAGCCGAATGAACCCCTTTTCTAATAAATCCTTCAACTGCTCCTTTAACTCCCTCAACTCTGTTGGAGCCATTCTGTATGGTGGAATAGATATTGGCTGCGTATATGGTAGTACATCAATCCTGAAATCGATCTCTCTATCTGGCGGAATCCCTGGAAGCTCGTCCAAAAATACTTCAAGAAACTCATTCACAATAGGCACGGACTCGGGAGCAGGCACCTCTGAAGTGGTGTCCACAACCCGGACCAAAGGATAGACACACCCCTTTTTAATCATCTTCGAGGCCTTAAGGTAGGAAATAAACCTACCCTTGAACACCACACCATTTCCCTTCCACTCAATAACCGGCTCATTAGGAAATTCCAGCCTCATGATTCTGGTTCGGGAGTCGAGTTTAGCGAAGCACGAATAAAGCCAGTCCATTCCCATAATAATATCAAAATCTACCATCCCAAGCTCAATAAGATCGGTCGTGGTGACGCGACCACATATCGTGACAACACAATTCCTATAGACTCGCGCGGCTGTAATAGAATCACCAACCGGAGTCGATATAGAGAACGTCTCATGAAGGTGTTCGGGTTCTATCCCAAAACTTGAAGCAATAAACGGGGTACATAAGACAAGGAGGACCCCTTATAAATAAGAGCATAACAATCAAGTGCTTGAACAGTCAAAATACCTGTAACAACATCTGGAGAAGCCTCAGTGTTCTGGCGACCACTCAAAGCATAGAACCTGATGGGTCCACCTCTACCTCGAGCTCCACCCCTAACTGCACCACGCCCCACTGGAACTGGAGGACACCCTGAAGATGTGGAGACTGAAGAACTGGATGACTGAGCAAAACCCCTACCCCTGCCCTGACTGGGCGCACGACAATCCCGCTGAATATGACCTCTCACTCCACACTCGTAGCACACCGGGAGATCCAGATAACAAGACTCGGTATGGAACCTCCCACACTTAGGGCACATAGCCCTCCCCTGCTGCTGGAACCTCCCTCCTGGGCGACCTAACTGATGGGGTCTCCTGGTGTCTAATCCTGGTCCCCAGCGACTGCTCTGCTGGAAATGGTGCACTGATGGCGGTGCACTGGCTGAGGACTGTGCATAGGACTGGGATGTCCCTGATGACCCTCTCCCATGAACTGGTCTCCCTCCTCCAACTGAACTCCCCGAGTGGCCCGCTGACCGGGCCCTGCTGCTACTCTCTCTCTCTGAACTTATCTTCAATTTCCTAGCCTCTGTAGCCTGGGCAAATCCCACAATATTCCCATAATTCATGTTTGAGTGCAAGGCAGCTGTAGCATCTTCATTCACAACCAAGGGACTAAGGCCCTAAACGAAACGTCGAACCCTGACATCCATAGTCGACACCAAGTGAGGAGCATATTTAGACAACCGCACAAACTCCATGTGGTACTCCCACACACTCATATTACCCTGTTTGAGGATCTCAAACTCCGTAGCACGGGCTTCCACAGTCTCGGCAGGCAATAAGTGATCCATGAAAGCATCCACGAACTCGTCCCATCTAGCCGGAGGACTTCCCTCCCCACGAGAACCCTCCCACATCTCAAACCAGGAATATGCTGCTCCCCTCAGCTTATACGAAGCTAACTCAACCCCCTCTGTCTATTTAGCCTTCATCACCCAAAAGGTCTTGTACATCTCATCAAGAAAATCCTTTGGATCTACCTCTAGATCTGTACCTGAGAACTTCGGAGGGTCCAACCGCATAAACTGGTTGACTTTGGAGCCGGCGGAATCTCCCTGTCCGCTGGAGGACGCAGGGGTAGCATGAGAACTTTGGGCCTGAGCGGCCACCAACTGAATCAACATATGAATATCTCCTATGAGGTCCCCATCGGACGTACCGGGACCGGAAGCTGGAACTTTAGAGGGGTCAGGAATATCAGCGGGAGGGATTTCAGCACCCTCCGCCGCCGCAGGAACCAAAATGCTTTGATCCAAAATAGAATAGTCAGGTAGATTCAAGGTCGGGGAGTCACTCTCACCCTCACTATCTGGTATAGAATTCACAGCCACACCCGGGGTGGCATTGGCCTCAAGGCTGAGTCGAGCTCTCTTATTTGATGCCATTACTGAAAATTTCGGAACAAAGCACGAATTAGGCAGGGATATTTTCACTTTCCAGTTCACCGCACGATATAGAATAACAATGAAAGGGTAATTTCCTAAATGTCCATGTAGCCCCCCAATTATAGATGTGGTCGACAACACACAGATAAGAAGGGCTCTCCTAGACACGGTTTCGAGACATCCTAGGACTCTTTTAAAAACCTTAGGCTCTGATACCAAGTTTGTCATGCCCCAAAATCAAGGGACGAGACCCGCGCCTAACCGGGTGAACCCCGTCAAGTGGACCTGGATTGCCTTTCCTACCCAACGTATTACCCCGTGTTAATAACATACATTATTTCATGTGAGTTAGCCGAGTTTAGATTCAAGGTACATCTTACAACATAATTCCATTTTTCCTCTTTTAGCATTTCAATGATTTATATTCAAACATACATAATACATACATAACTTTCCAACATGATCCACGGTTCCGAGTACGTACTGTTACTACCCAAAAATACATATATACACCCACATCATGTCTACGGAGCCTCTACGAATACTAGGGATTTTACATAACTTGCCGGTAACAAGGCCCTGACTATACCTTTACAACATAAGCAAAAGAGGGTGGTATGATCCACACACGGCCCCGAGGATAAGAAAGGCTCACCACAACTGCTGCAGAGATGAAGAGGAGGTACCACTAACGGCGGGCTGAGCTACCTGCTATGGAACTACCTACATCCATATAAAAGATGTAGCGCCCCCGACAAAAGGGACGTTAGTACTAGTATGTATGAACAAACTTTATCCCAAGTACAATCAACCAATATACAGATAAGAAAAAGGACAGCAATAGGACCAACAATCAAAACACACGGAAAGAGACAATCAAAATCAACAATTTTACAATCTCTCCTTTTTCCCTTTCCAACACCACCATATTCACGAGTTTCATAATTTTCATATCAATAGTGATAACGATCACTTTTCCACCCTTATTACCTTGGCCACCCTTATTACCTCGGCCACCCTTATCACCACAACCCACACCTTATTACTTCGTGTTACGGCGCGCAACCCGACCCCGCCTGACAATTTATATTTCATAACAACACCACCAATAATTTCATCACAACAACAACAACAACAAACAATTTCATTATAAGAAATTTCCTTTCAAGGATTCCAAATTCACATTTAGCAATTCATTTACTTGGGCTCAAGGCACCCCAAACTTTCATCAAGCAGCAATTTATGCACAAGGTGTTGCCATAACCGTTCAACTTATTTACAATGCTTCATATCAATAACTTTAACCAACTACCATCTTTGCACATAATAAGGTAGGCACGCCAAGTCACAATTCAAAATCTCATCTAACACAGTGGGGTGGCAATCAACTAGACAGTTAATTCACATATTTTCATATAAGTACACATACCGTATGCTTGCCACTACAAGAGGGATTTTACAAGGGTTAAAGTTAGCCATACATACCTGGAGCCGAAATCCCTTTTTAACTTTTACTCACAAATCACCAAACCGACTAGTACCGTCAATATAGTTCACAATTAAACATATTCAACTTAGAATTGGAAGTCATGCATACAATTCGGATTCTCTTAAGCATTTTGCCGAACACTATGCGATCCCATTAGATTACCAACCCCGACTTTGTGAAATTTACCCCAACCCACTCCCTCTTACTAGATTAACACCATTATTAAACATGCATGCAAGGTCTTAGTTAATATTTTCAAGAATCAATCCAGGCTAATCCTTCCTTTGTTTAAAATCAGGAAATTAATGGAAAAACAAGGTTGGGGACCCTTACCTGCTAGAATGAGGAAGAAGGAGATTACTCGAATTATCAGGCCTGTGGGACTTTGAAAACCACTTTGGTGGAAGAACCACTTTCTCTCTCTCAAGAACTCCCCTTTCCTTCTCTCTATTTTGTTCAGAAGACTTGTTAAAATGAAGGGGTGGGGTGTTTTAATGAACTGGGGGTCGGGTTTTAATCAGAATTGCATCCTATGTCAGCACCCTGGCCGTTTGTTGCATGGGGAATGGATGTCATCGGGCCGATCGAGCCAAAGGCCTCAAACGGGCACAAATTTATTTTGGTAGCTATCGACTATTTCACAAAATGGGTCGAGGCAGTCACATTCAAAGCTGTCACCAAGAAAGCAGTGGTGGATTTCGTGCACTCTAATATCATCTATCATTTTGGTATCCCAAAGACTATCATTATCGACAATGCCGCGAATCTAAACAGTAACTTGATGAGGGAGGTATGTGAATAGTTCCAAATCACACACCGCAACTCCACCCCTTACCGGCCCAAAGCCAATGGCGCCGTTGAAGCAACAAATAAAAATATTAAGAAAATCCTCAGGAAAATGATTCAAACTTCCAGGCAATGGCACGAGAAATTGCCTTTCGCATTACTAGGATATCGCACGACAGTGTGCACATCGGTTGGAGCTACTCCTTATCTATTGGTTTATGGCACTGAAGTCGTACTACCCGCAGAAGTTGAAATTCCCTCCCTTCGGATTATTGTCGAAGCAGAAATTGAGGATGATGAATTGGTCAAAACCCGATTGGAGCAATTAACTCTGGTTGACGAGAAAAGGATGGCCGCAGTTTGCCACATGCAGTATTACCAACAAAGAATGGCCCGCGCCTACAACAAGAAAGTGCGGCCTAGGAACTTTGAAGTAGGGAAACTTGTTTTAAGAAGTATCCTCCCACACCACGAAGAGGCGAAAGGAAAATTCACCCCGAATTGGAAAGGTCCATACATCATAAGGAAATTGCTTCCAAAAAGAGCATTGTATTTGGGAGACATCGAAGGAAATAACCCCGAAACGGCTGTCAATGCAGATGCGGTCAAAAGGTATTATGTTTGACCTTTTTCGTGATGACGATACTTATGATCGAAATGACGAAGGCTTTTCATCCATGCTACCCTAAACACTATCATTTTTGTAAACCCTTTGAGCAAGTTACTCTTCCTTGACTACCCTCTTTGGAACTTGAAAAAAAAGAGAGAAAGAGAAGAAGAAAAAAAAAGAAAAAAAGAAGAAGAAAAAAAAAAAAAAAAAAAGAGAAAGGAAAAATCAAAAGAAAATCAAAAGCAAAAAAAAAATCAAACAAAAACAAAACTGCCTGAACTACGTCTGACTTGATTCTGAAAGAATACGTAGGCAGCCTCTCCTTAGGGTTCAGTCACACCAAAATAAAAACTCACATTTCCCCCAAGAGTTTAAGCTGGGGCAAGTGTTGAGATTCAGCAATGATTCGCCTGAAAGTTCCAAGGTTGTAATTCAATACAAATTCTTTTACCCCAAATCCTATTCAAGTCCTTCCGATCGATCAGCAAAGAAAAGCCAGAATGGGAAGATACATCTATCTGGACCTTATACAAGCAATGAGAGAAATTAAAATGAGAGAGTATTATCGGTGAAAATCCACACGAGCCCCATAAGGCGACGGTGAGTAGAGAAATTAAAAATGAGAGAGTCTTGTTAGTGAAAACTCGCAAAGAGCACTACAGGGCGATGGCGAGAAGAGAAATGAGAGAGGTTAGCTGGTGAAAACCCGAAAAGGGCACTACTAATCGAAAAGAGGATGATTGGTCACTAATATCGACATGGTCTGGGGCAAGGTTTCTCAACCTCGAGTTAAAAGTCGTGACGAATTTCTGCGAGTCAGATGGTTTATATAGATCAGGCATCCAGTCCAAGACGCATGTCATGTTCATTGAAAGCCGCGTACACTCCAGATAAGTCCTTCTTCTCTTCCCCCAAAGGGATATTTCTTGTCAAAATTCATTGTCTCAGTTTCTTTGTTATTCTCTTTCAATCCCTTTCAGTCTGACTCTGTTTCTAAGGTAAAACAAAGAAATGATGGCAAAACTGATTTACAGGGTTCTCGTTTTACGCAAGCCAACAAGCAAAGGGCACCGAGCCTCATCAGGGGCATCAAGTCTATCCCGACTGGCCGCAACGGCCGTTGCTTTAAACACAACTCTGGAAAGGATAAGATCAAATTGAAATGCCTATAAAGGCAATTGAAGTGAAAGGTTAAGTCCCACATGGCTAACCCCCTCAGAAAAGATTGAAAAGCCGAAATGCTCCAAATTCTTTAAAGTCAAATAGAAGGAAAAATCAGAAATGAAAGGCCAATGAAGGCAAAATAAAGTTGGAAAAGGGTTAAATCCAAAACGACTAACCATTGCAGCAGAATNCCCCCCCCCCCACCCCCTCGACGAAGTTTGAAAAGCCAAAGCGCGCCAAGTGCTTTAAATTAAGGACGGGGAAAAATCAAAAATGAAAGGCCAATGAAGGAAAAATAATGTTGGAAAAGGGTTAAGTCCCACACGACTAACCATTGCAGCAGAATTCGAGGGGCAAAAAATTCCCCCCGATACTTTAGAAATCCAAAACAAAAACAAGTGAAAGGCCTACAAAGGCAGAATAAAGTTGAAATGTTGGGTCTCACGTGACCGATCACCACAAAAAAAATTGGAAATCCAAGGTTCCTGGATTTGGAAACGAAACCCAATCCCCACCAAGCAAGCAAGCAAGCGGTTGAGATCTTCGTCAAAAGTGCCAAGATCAAACAGTTGAAATAATCAAAGCCGCACAACCAACCACCGTTTCAAACTAACAAATTGTTCTTTGTTTGAAGGAAACAGGTGCTACTCAAAAGCAACCATGCAAAAGGCAGGTGCAACCAAGAGAAAAGGCGCAAGAGCTAGAATCAGCTCTGCAGCAACAACTCCAAAAGGGAAGTTTTCTCCAAAATCCTTTCCCGCATTCATTAAAAAAAAAGTGTCGAAAACAGCTCAAATCTGAAGTGGTATAGGGTCTCCAGACCCTAGCTACACCTTTTCCGACATGGGAGTACACGCTCCCTAGTCGATGCCAATTAAGGGTATACATTCCCTAATTGATGTTTTCTTTTCCAATTAAGGGTATACATTCCCTAGTTGATGTTTTTCCTTTCCAATTAAGGGTATACATTCCCTAGTTGATGTTTTCTTTTCCAATTAAGGGTATACATTCCCTAATTGATTTTCTTTTCCCGACATGGGTGCACATGCTCCCTAGTCGATGCCAATTAAGGTATACATTCCCTAATTGACGATTTGCTTTCCCAATTAACGGTATACATTCCCTAATTGATGTTTTCTTTTCCAATTAAGGGTATACATTCCCTAATTGATGATTTGCTTTTCCAATTAAGGGTATACATTCCCTAATTGATGCTTTCTTTCCCAATTAAGGGTATACATTCCCTAATTGTTGCTTTCTTTTCCAATTAAGGGTATACATTTCCTAATAGTTGCTTTCCTTTGCTATTAAGGGTATACATTCCCTAATTGATTTTCTTATCCCGACATGGGTGTACACGCTCCCTAGTCGATGCCAATTAATGGTATACATTCCCTAATTGATGTTTTCTTTTCCAATTAAGGGTATACATTCCCTAATTGATGATTTGCTTTTCCAATTAAGGGTATACATTGCCTAATTGATGCTTTCTTTCCCAATTAAGGGTATACATTCCCTAGTTGTTGCTTTCTTTTCCAATTAAGGGTATACATTCCCTAATTGCTGCTTTCTTTTCCAATTAAGGGTATACATTCCCTAATTGATGATTTCCTTTCCAATTAAGGGTATACATTCCCTAATTGTTGCTTTCCTTTCCAATTAAGGGTATACATTCCATAATTGCTGCTTTCTTTTTTCAATTAAGGGTATACATTACCTAATTGACATTTTCTTTCTTGACATGGGTGCACGCGCTCCCTAGTCGATGCCAATTAAGGGTATACATTCCCTAATTGATTTCTTTTCTAGCATAGGGTATACAATCCCTAGTTGATTTTATTTTACCACCCCCAATGGATCTTGCTTTGAGATATAGGGTATCCACTCCCTAGTATGCAATAACTCCGGATGCACTGCTCCCGGCTTTTCACCGCTTTCAATAACAAAATAGTGTAGATTTCCTTAAAATAACTCACCAAATTCTCCTAGTGAAAACTGGGGCAGAAAATTTCGTTCGTTTGTTTTGATTTTTGTGCAGATTACATTTTGAGGACATTGGAACTCGAGACGACCGAAAGAAGAAGTTTCGATCCAAAACAATAAAACAAAAAGGGGAAAGAGAAGATTGAACCCAAAGTGCAGAAACGGGAAAGAGATGGACTATTCAGGACGAGGTTGAAGTCATCCGTTCAGTATATCCTGCCTTGATCTGAGAAATGACAAGACGAAACCAGCACTTGCGGCTAACAAGTATCAAGATTCAGGTCAGAGTCAGCAAAAGATCAAGACTCAAGACCAAGTCTTAGATAGGAATCTTGTAACTTAGCAGCTGATAGGTTTAGTTAGTCTTTCGTTTTGTACTTGGGTGTAATAAGGAGATCAACAGAAGTAACAGCAGCAACCGTAGTGAAACCACAGTTATTCGGTAGTCCCAGCTATCAAAACTTCCAGAACTACACTGACCTGATTCCTTTATAGCCAAGGATATGTAAGCAACCTTTGAAGCAGGGTTCGGTCAAGATTTTCCAAAATGCTTCACAATAGAACATATGAATGGGTAAAGGTCGTTTATTACTGCTCACTTTGTCTTTGCCCGAAAGCTCTTCGTGTTTTCGAGCAAAGAGGGGGAACTGTGAGAACGTGATTTTTAATCACCATATCATCCTATAAAAATCTCAATAAATTAATGAATTTCATGGATTTTTGTTGATTTTAGTGATTGATCGTGAATTGTTTGCATTTGCATACCCATAATTCATCTTTTAAAAACAATTATTAAAATTTGCATCACTATTCTCAAGGAATTATGAAGTTATTGTTTGTAATTAATTGAATTAAATAACAAATGAAGTCGATTATCTGGTGTAATAAACTAATTTCTTAGTTGAATCATTTTCTAGCAAATTGTGAAAGTAATTCTTTAAAAGTACGCGGATTAAATTGAATGGTGTTACTTCAAAGCAATTCACTGATTAATCTATAAAAAGAAAGAGTCAAATTAGTTGTTACTTTTTAGTTTTAATTAGAATTAATATTAATTCAATTAAGTAAGGTTGGTTAAAGCCTAAGTTGTTAAATCTCGTACCTGGGCCAAGAAGGACCCAGGCCCAAAGCTTCTCTATACACACCCCATTACACCCAGCCCACGAAATCCCCTAACCCGGTTGACCCCAACCCAATTAACCATACGGGTACCCGGTCTCACCTCCCAAACCCCCAAACGACCCTGTTTAATGAAGTGAACGAATCCCAACCGTTGATCAAAGTAGATCCAACGACTGGGAACTAACAAACCCTTTTCTATAAGACTGTTTCAAAGCCCCTACCCCCCATTCACCTACCAAAGTCTAACACCCTCAGAGACTAACCCCCCCATCTCTCTCTTCTCTCTCAGCACCCTGCCGGAGCCGCCATCCCTCCACCGTCCTTTAGCCTTGCTCCGCCGGCCGGAAATCGCCTCAGGCGGCGGAGCTCAACCAAACTTTACCAAAACATTGCCATATAACCTTTTTTTCACCCCCAATCACCTCCCATCCTCAAATTTCTCAAACAATTACCCGATCTTGACTTATTTCAGATCTGAAATTCAAAGAACCCTAACACCGTGTTAAATTCCAGTTTTAAAAGGCTCTGTGANCCCCCCCCTCATCAATACAAAATCTTAAACAGCTCAAAAACACTCCCCCCCCCCCCCCCCCCCCCGTCTCTCTCTTCTCTCTCAGCACCCTTCCAGAGCCGCCATCCCTCCACCGTCCTTCCGCCTTGCCCCGCCGGCCGGAAATCGCCTCCGGCGGCGGAGCTCAACCAAAATTTACCAAATGTTCACCCTATAACCTGTTCTTCACCCCCAATCACCTCATGTCCTCAGTTTTCTCAAACAAACACCCGATCTTGACTTATTTCAGATCTGAAATTCACAGAACCCTAACAACGTGTTAAATTCCAGTTTTCAAAGGCTCTGTGACTTAGACTCGCAAGAGTCGATGGTTTGTAACAATAGCCATAGATTCATGCTAGTCGAAGTCACCGTTGAGTCCACCGGAGTCTGGCCAAACTCCGGCAAGTCGCCGTAATTCAACCAAAAAAATTTGGAGTTCGTCTACTGGTACTTTGTGACTTCCTCTCTACTTCTTTTCTTTCATTATTTGGTTACTTCATGTCTTAAAACTAGGGTCTAGTTTAAAATTTATGAAAAACTTATATGCTTTATTCTTGTGCCCGTTTAACTCTACGATTCTCTGTAAATCACTGTTAATAAGTTGTTAGGCCCGTTTATGTTGATTATTGAAACTCATTGAAGAACTGTTGGTGTAATTGATTCCTTATTCACTGATTTGTTTCTATAAGTGTCATTGTCCCTGTTTTGATTAATCGCCTCCTTGAATACTTGGTAGTATTAGTAATTAGATTGACCGTGATTTCGTTAATTAATTTAGGATTCTTGACATCTTTAGTTCATTAAGAGAAATCAATATGCTTTTCCTCATTTATTTCTCTGTTTTCTTTATCTATTCTATAAGATAATTAGTTAGGATTTAACCACTAATTAGCGGGATTACTTAAGCTAACTACTGAATTAATTAGTATCTAAATGAGTTTAATTAGTTTAAATTGACCATGTTTTCGTTTGTTGCTGTTTTGACCCCTATTAGACTACTTTTAATTGTTGAAAAGATTTGAAAGGGGGTTGAATAGGTAATAAAAGAACTTAAGGGGTTGAAACTAATTTGAAAAATCAGAAATCTGTTAGATATTTTCTAGAATGAGGGCAGCTGTCCCAAAAGATAAGGGTGACAACTGCACCTGTACCTCCCTTCAGCCCATTGGATAAGGAATATGCTAAGAATATCCTATCCAAAATTCCCCTATATATATACACACACCTTTGACCATTAGGGGATCTCTCTCTGGACAATTTTTGACTGCTGAAAAAATCTAAAAATCACAGAAAAATATAGAATAACTTCTGCTAAAAAACAAAAAAAAAATTCGAGAATATTAGAGAGAAAATCTGATTCCTTTTTTTTAAAAGTTCATCAAGCATCTGCTGGAGTTCTGAGCCTTTTTTTCTCCTTTAGACTCTGATTTTTGAAGTTTATCTAGGTTGAGCTTCCGTGGGAGCTGTGTTTGGTTTCAAGGTTGCCGTTTATTTGCTGCTTGGTTATTCCTTCCTCTAGCTGAATTACCTCTTGGCCTGACCTTTATTTGGTCAGAATTTCTTTGTTCCTTTTTTCTTTGAAAGGTATGTAACTCTTTTGTCTATGAATAAATCCTTTTCAGATTAGAATCTTGTGTTATAATATGTGAATTTGTTGGTTTCTTACTTGAGTTTTCCTTGGCTAAATTTGTATGGAACCTCTATGTTAGAAATTTGTATACACATCTTAAGCTGAAAATGTTTGCTGAGATTTGTTTAGGAGTTTTTGATTTCGAACATAGAGCTTGAGTGCTGAAATGTTTATAGGGTTTTTAGCATCACTGGATTTTGAACCTGACCTCACTTATGGTCAGGTTCTTTCCATAAGAATGCATATATCGGCTCCTCATTTGTATTTTGTCTTCAGTCGCTGAAGAGGTCACAAGTAGAGGAGCTTGTGTATCTTCAGTTTATTGTTAGGATCTAAGTCTATTAATACCTTCTCAAGGGATAGTTGAATCATGTGGCTTCAATATGTCATTATGAACATATTTAGTAAATAACTATCTCTGTCTGGCTCAATCAGTGGGTACTATGTGTAGTTCTTAAATTTATGCTAATATTGACATCATGGGGACTGAATCTGGCCCATTCATGGCCAAGTTCAGCCTCTGAGGATGCATAAAAATTTGTTTGGTTGTTTGGAAATAGCTATAGAACGCAGGTTTGAACTACAAAGGTTGAATCACACAACATTGCTGAGGCTTGCACAGGAGCAGCAACTTTGTTTTTACCCTGTCTCGTTTTTTAGAACTTGTATTTTTAGTAGAAAAACTGTATTTAGTTGAATTCTAATTTCATATATATGTTTGTAAAAAGGGACTGGGCATTATTCATATTCAGATCTATTGTTTCATTTCGCCTTTGATAAAGTTTTTCTCAAATGAACAAGTATAGATCTTACTCCCCCAAAGCATTTTATGTGAAAATTAGATCCCTGCAAACATTTGTTGAAGTTCTGGAAAAACAAACACTTTGTGGTTCAACAATTATCGAAAAACAAACAGGAAATAGTGATTTCAAAATGCTTTCTTTTCACGTCCTTAAGTAGATCTAGAAACGCTCAAAACTAGGATTAAATGTGTAGAAATCATGACTTAAAAGGCATGCAAAATTGGTGAAACTGTTAAGTAACAATGAAGAATTTTCTCAGTAGCCATTTTGATCTAAAGCAATTTTAGAAAAACTGTATTTATACTTTTGACAAAATATACCCTGTTCTGTTCTCTCCATCTCCTTGTTTCTTCAGCAGTTTCGAATTTACATGATGATGAACTAGGAAAATTGAATATGTCTATTCATTTTTGTTGGCATGAATTAGTAATCTGATGTGGTTCTTCTTATTAAACTTTTCATTGGTTGATGTTGTTTTGGATAGAGTCATGCGCCCTTATTTTCCTCATAATCAACCATAGTTTAGGATTTGGCCAAAAGGGATAAACAATCGATCGGGGCAAAAATATGGCCATAGCCCGAGTATCTTGTCTTTTAGGTTAGCGATTTCAATCTTCACATACCTTCTAGGTAGAATCATACCTTTAGCTTGAAATTTGATAGAGAATCGAATGTTATTCCAAAATTATCATAATCAACACTCGGGAGTGGCAACTCATGCCCCGACCCTCAACTCCAAACAAATAATAAAAATGCACGTAGCAACCACGGGTGCATTTCATGTGACATGTTTTCCATGTGTTCAGAAACAACAAGGGCACGCCATCGTGACTTGTCTAAGATAAATCCATAAACGTCCTAATCGATCTTAAAATTAAAATACTCTTTCGAATAGAAAACACAAAGGATAATTGAACATCGCCCCAAATAGGCATATAAAACCGTCACGACCATAGTCCTTACTACGTAACCCACACTCGGGTGCGACAACTCATGTCCCCGTCTTCAAACTTCAAATCATAATAAAATCACGTGTTGCAATTGCGGGTGCATTTCATGTGGCGTAATTGTAACATGTCCAAAGCATAACGAGTGCACGTTCTCGTGACTTATTTTTCAAGATAAATCCATACTTATCAAAAGCGGCTAAATTTTAAAGAGTTTAAATATGTAATACGCTAAAACACGTAAATAATCGGATAATTTAGGCCAAATAATAATAGTTAAGAGACCGTGCTAGAACCACGGAACTCGGGAATGCCTAACACCTTCTCTCGGGTTAACATAATTCCTTACTTGTATTTCTGGTTGCAGATAAATCAAATCAGAGTGAATACTTCCTCGATTTGGGATTTTCAAAACAAAACGGTGTCCCAGAGCATCGTCAAAAATCCGTGTGGCGACTCTAAAATAATAACAAATCCCAAAAACCGAATAATGTCTCTTTAATTGAAAAAACTCCCTCATTACCCTTCATTAACACGGGGGTAGTGAAAAAGGAGGTGTGATAATGTCAGGCCTTCGATTTGCTCTCCCGAGGCGTCCATTTCCAGATCAGGTTCGACCCTTACTTCGAGTCATCTGAGCTCGGGCTCAGAGCACAATTTTTGACCTTGAAATCGGGCTCTCTGATATCGACTATATATAAGGGCCACAAAAGGTGCTTGAATTTGTGCTAGAGGAGTTTTCTTGGTCACTATAGTTGAGGGAAGAAGTGCATATATATTCGATTTAAGTGTTAGCATTAAAGTCATACCCGCATTGCATAAAAAATTATATGTTTACCTATTTTACAATTAGCTTTATAATAGAGGGTCTGAAGTTGAAAAAATTCGCATATGAAGTTACAAACTTAAACTTAAGACATAAAAACGGGTCGAAAGAAATATCTAAAGTTTGGCATTTTTGTTTGGAGTTTTGGCTTCACGGAAGCAATTTTGTCTGAAGTTACATTCATTTAGTTCACTCATGATACCTTCACTCTTTTCACTCATGCTACCTCAATGTAATTTATTCCTTTTCAGTATGAAATTAGCCCAAAAATAAATAAAATCTACCGAGATTTACAATGCAATAACCCATTACTGTTAGCTAACACGAGCAATGTTTTTGAAGCGAAAGAAGAAAAAAAATGTAAGATATTTTATAGCCTGTTTGGCCAAGTTGAAAAAATTAGCTTACTTTGCGAAGTGCTTTTATTCAAAATACTTTTGAAAAAGTACTTTTGGAGAAACAATTTGTGTTTGGCTAATCACTTTGAAAAATACTTTTGAGCAATAATTTTTGTTTGGCCAAGCTTTTCAGAGAGTGCTTTTAAGTATCAAATTATGAATAAGGGAATGAATAGATTTACCTAATAGTTAATATTATAAGTAAATAAATAATTTAACAAATTTGTTATTACATGCAATAATTAAATCTTTTCATTTTATTAAAGTAAAATATGCAAATAAAATTTAAAAGTACTTAATTCTTTTAGTATAAGTTAAATATATTAATAATCATTCAACAAATATAAAAGCATTCACCCCTAAGTCACTAGTATATATTAGAAAGTTATCTTAAAAATAATAAGAAATATTTATAAATTAATATACTAAGTATTAGGTTTAACTATTATTTTGGTATATACTATATTTTGTTAAGGGTATTTTTGGTAAGAAGAAAAGTCAAAAGTGCTTCTGCTTCTGCTTTTGGGAAGAAACTACTTTTTTCTACTTCTCAGAAACAACTTCTGCTTCTTGCCAAAAACACTTTTCCCCCCAAAAATCTTGGCCAAACACCCCAAGTTAGGGAGAAAAAGTGCTTTTGAGAAAAAAAAAAACACTTTTGACCTCTTGAGAAGCTTGGCCAAACATGCTATTAGTCTGAAATGCATCTAATTTTTTGCTTGTACTTAAGACATTTTAGTTTAATTTTTTTGCACTTAAGATGCATTTAAGACGTTTTAATATGTAGTGCATCCAAATTTTTGCATGCAATTAAGACGTTTTAGTCTGAAAGTGCAAATAAAAAAACACAAACTCGTTCTTCAAATTTCAACAAACACACGATTCAATTCCAAAATCTACTTCAAATAAGCTCAAATTTAAAACATAACTTTCAAGCATCTTAAAAAACAAACCTCAATCATCAATTGGCCAAAACAATATCAAATCTAACAAACGCATTTTGCAACTAAAAAGAAGAAGAAGTGTAAAGACCCGTAAAAATTTCTTGCTTAAAATAATGGGCGAACAAGTCCCAGAGTTGCTTTTACTGTGGAAATTCCTAAAACGGACCTAATTTGAAAAAAAAGTACCCCGGGAGCTAAGGAATTAAATTTTTCCAGAAATTGGGTGTTATGTGACGCACTATGCGATCGCATAACGTGTATGCGGACCGCATAGTGGTCGCATACACAGGCAGATCACTGCCCAACTGAAGGACAACTATGCGGTCCAATCTGCGACCGCATTTCGGTTCTGCGGATCGCATAGCTGTCGCATTATTGCCTTTGAGTTTTGGGGAGGGGTGTTATGCGACGCACTATGCGATCGCATAATGAGTATGCGGACCGCATAGTGGTCGCATACCTGGGTAGATTGTTTTCAAATTTTGGCCCACCTGAGGGCCATTCTGCAGTCCAATATGCGGACCGCATGTCAGGAATGCGATCGCATTCCTGACCACATATTCGACACGGTCTTTTACTTTTCTAAATTTTTATACCCGACTCCAGTTTCATTTAACCCCTGTCCCCTTTCATTTTAACTGGTTTCTAAATAAAATAGAGAGAAGTGAGAGTGGGTTCTAGAGAGAGAAGTCCTCATCTTGCCCAAATTGTTCCTCCATCTCTACCCAGGCTTGGAAGTTTATCGAGTAGTCGTCATCTTCTTCATCATAAGAGATAAGTTTTCACCCTATTTTTCTCAAATTCTAGGAATTTAACTAAGAATAAAACACACATAGGTTGGTTCTTGAGGATGAAAAGTTGGGACCTTGCATACATGTGAATAATCTTCCATAACCTAGTAAAGGGAAACAAGTAGAGTAATCTTTCACTAAAAAGAGGTTTAGTTAAGCTAAGGGATCACATAGTGATTGATAAAATTCTCAAATGAATTCGAGACTCCTAATTCTAAGGTAAATATGTCGCATTGTGAACTATATTGACGGTGCTAGACGGTTTGGTGAATTGCGATATAAATTAAAAAGGGGAAACTCGACTCCATGTATGTATTGCTAACTTTAATCTTTGTAAAATCGCTTTGTGGTGTCCGAGCATACGGTACGTGTATTGGTGTGAATGTGTGCAACTGGTTGTTCAAATTGTGTTGAAGCGTGAAGTGTATTCCTTGTATGTCTTTAGTTTATCACCACACTACTATTCTATGTGAAATAATGCTAGTAGGATAATGAGTCCAAGAGTATGAATGTATATGCTAAAGGCTGTGTAACAAGTAATGAAAAGGAGTTGTGGTGTGATGTAATTGAATAAAAAGTCTGTGGAAATATCGTATATGATTCACTGTTTGGTAAGGTTTGTTGTGGTACGATTTTCTTTTTATACGTATTGAGGGTTGTAAAGAAGCTGCATTCCTATTGCTGAAATTTTCTGTGATTGAATTATGAATTGTCATTGTTGATATGAGATATGA